>JAVTVY010052183.1:0-25166 GCA_036873755.1 Hanleya hanleyi | reverse complement strand
AGTACGTCGGACACGCTTGAAAAAGATGGCGAAGCGCCAGACCCGGTAAACTCAAGCACTCCTTGAAGATATCGACGTGCATCTCACGACGAAAGAGTTGAACCATTTTCTCGGCCGCTTCCAGGAAAGGAACCACATCTACGTTATTATACCATATCAGGAAATCTCGCAAGGTGTGCATATGTTGATGGTTCCATACCTGCTGTAGTTCCCGGTACGTGTCTTCGGGACATTCCACTTGCTTCAAATCATCAAAGAACGCATCCCGGGATGGCAACTGTGTTTCCTCCAAACAATCGAGCGTCGATATATACGTGCAAGGGAACCGCCCTTTGGTTTGTGCACAGTCATACGCCTTCACCCACTGATCATAGCTATAATTAGGAGCTAAGTAGTTCCGTACATCCAGGAAATGCAGTGATGTGGTAGTCAGGGCCATATGATTATTGATATTCTTGATGACGGACTTGAGGGTATTCGCCTGGGCCAAGTAGGGGTAAAGAAATTCCTTCACCATGTTCAAGTCATATCGCCCCGAGTTGAAACCTAGCACCGGTAACTGGCCTAAGTATTGTAGGAAGCGCACTTTCAATTTCTCCGCATACGGTTTCGGTAAAGGCACATCCTGCGACTGCAGGGGCTGCGACTCGGGCTGCCACTCGGGCTCCCACTCGGGCTCCCACTCGGACTCGGACTCTTCATCGTCACTAAACGCTACACCCGGTATAGGAATCCGATCGTCCAGCTGGTCCAGTACGTCCTGGAACTTGGACACCAACAATTCCGTACTGGCCGCACTGACTTCCTCTAAATACGCCATCATGCGGGTGACACGAAACAGACCGGTGCAGCGTCATAGCCAGGTACGTTGCTGGAAATGCTGACACTCAGGGTAATATGGCGCTGCGTCCACTGCGTTTTCGCTGAAAACATGTCCATGGGCTCCAACAGGGCCTCAAAATCGTAACACGCCCGGTAGGGAAAATAACGATCCGCCTCCGGTGTGATCAGACCCTCATCGACCAGTTCCTGGAAAATAGTAGGCGTATTATGATACACACCACCCGGATATACTCGCTTGACACTGTTGTCACAGATTTTCTCGTGGCTATGTAGGTGGGTAGACTGTTTGAACACCCGATGGCATTGGGCACAACTGTAAGACTGAGCGTACTGGTTCATATTGTAGATCAGCGAAAAATGACTGACGCCATTGTCGTCAAACACATTGACTTTCATTGTAGCAGCATACCGTTCTGTTGAACGACGAACCAATTCAGCCACAAATGTATCCTACTCGCATCGTAATCGGTATACAAAGATATTGATGTTGAACAGTGTTTCCACGTCATCCAAATTCTTGAACGGAACTCCACGGAAGTGCCGCTTATCCAAGTCTTGCTGCTGTAAATACTCTTCCCAATAGACATTGGCCACTCTGTCACAACCCCGGGGATCACACTCGGCCACATGCACGGCCAAACACCGAAACAGACATTTCCGGTCTTTGTAGGGCCCGTGTCGCCCTCCTGTTAATGCATACAGGCCGTGTCGATGAAGCAACCAAGGGGATAGTACTACAGGAGCACCGATAGGATGATCTCTCATTTTCGTGACGAAAAATGTGACGTTGGTCACCATTTCCACAAGCCATTGGGTATTGGGGCGTTGCAACCGGGCCCATTCCATTGGATCCAACGTAGTCAATTGGTCGATGAGTGGCTCCAGAGAAATCGCATCCGTCACCGTGAACGGCTGATCAAACACATAGGTATTATTGCTGGGATAATAATACCGCACCTGATCCGTCTCCTTGTGCCGTAAAATGTACCCGAATGTCATATTCAACTTGAACGCTGTCACCTGATCTGTGAAAATGTTCTCGGCATAGGTAGACAGATACGTGAGGTCCTGCAGTCGATAGTTATACAAGTCCAATAGACGACGGTCACGGTGAAAACTATGGCGTATGGTAGCCCAGTGACGTCGATAAATGTCCCTGACACGCTCGTTTTGGGGTAAAACTTTAACCGGAGGTGCTGCTGGGTCCAAGGGAAAATCTTGTCCACGTCTCATGCTTTCGTCCCATACAAGCTGGTAGGCAGGCAGGCAGGCTAGAGGCAGGCAGGCAGGCAGACAGGCAGGCAGGCAGGCAGGCAGGCAGGCTGGTCAGGTCAGGTAAGTCAGCCAAGTAGTGCAATGAATACACCCCACCGATAAAAATCGTCTCCTTTTATACGTTTTTCTACAGTCCGCCATTTTGACCACACACACACACGCCGCCATTTTGACCACACACACACACACACGCCGCCATTTTCACCACACACACACGCCATTTTGACCACCACACATGCCGCCATTTTGACCACCACACACGCCGCCATTTTGACCACCACACACGTCGCCATTTTGACCACCACACACGCCGCCATTTTCACCACCACACATGCCGCCATTTTGACCACCACACATGCCGCCATTTTGACCACCACACATGCCGCCATTTTGACCACCACACATGCCGCCATTTTGACCACCACACATGCCGCCATTTTGACCACCACACATGCCGCCATTTTGACCACACACACGCCGCCATTTTGACCACACACACGCCGCCATTTTGACCACACTCCCACAGCCGCCATTTTGACCACCACACATGCCGCCATTTGTTTTGTCTTGATACTTTGCCTTTTTTTTTTTTGCATTTTCATTACACATCATGCACCGATACGCAGTGAAGTTCTCCCAATCCTCACAATGGCGACGATCATTAAATGGATGTGGCGCATTTGCGAGTTTCCTTTACATGGAGATAAGCAAGTCACATCTTTGCATCCTGCCATGAACACCGCGAATTATTATAACTAATAGAAGGAAATTTTAGTCGACAAAGGAATCAGTGATTTTGCTGAAGCGGTTAGCCGAGCCGTGTTAGAATGAGAGTTTAAAATGAAGAAACAGATGGAAGGGTACAGTGCGGTATATCAGAAAATCACATTATCCTGTTGATCTCAATTACAGGTATGCCTCATTGCTAGAAAGAGAGTTAGAATGGTTATTCCTAGTTATTCTATCTATCATGTACTCTTGAAACGGAGGGAGGGAGGGAATTTGGCTTAATGTCACACTCAAGTTTGTTTCACTCATATGGTGACAGTCAATTTGGTTGGTGGAGTACCAGGAGAGAACCACCGCCCTTCGGCAAGTAACTGACAGACTATCACACACGGACCAGCTGGGCTCGAACCCGTGCCGGTTCAGCGGTGTGAAGCTAGCGGTCACCCTCTTGAAACGGAAGTGTTGTAGCTAGCCCTTTAAGAGTGTCTGCTGTGAACTCGATGAACACTAAAATGATGGAAATCTTCATCTTAGAAAAATTTCTAACACAAAGTATTCCCCAAGTTGCTTGTCATTTGTCATATAGTTGCTAGTTTTCAACATTGAAATGATGAAAGTTACTCCCGAATATCAGGCCCTCCGCCTTAGGGCAGCATGGTTTGTACCATGTTTGTCTCGCACAGGGGGTAGATTAAAGAATCAAACAGATTGGGCTCTCTGAGGATCCAATGTGAGCAGTGTCTGTAGAGCCTAATTTTCAAAATTCGAAATTCAATTTTTTTTTTTTTTGGGCTGGGTTTTTGTTGGGGTTGGGGTTTTGCTGGGTTTGTTTGTGTCATCGTCGCCGTGTGACCAATAAGGTTAGGTGTGACGTTAAACTTGAAACAACCAACCAACCCGAATATCTGAAGACCAATCACTGCTGATACCCTTAAATTAATAACTGTAACACTCCAGTTTTTAGTGTGTAATCTCATACATGCATGTTTTAAGATGTAGGATGCTACATGTATGAGATGAGTCGTCACCATGGAAGATCATGTGAACAAAGGAGAAGATAGGGTAGCTTATGTAGGCTACCTGAATTAGCGCAATAAACAAACCAGAATACTCCGAGTTCATGTAGGGAAATAACAACTAGTTTTATTCACAGAAACAGTAGTTTAGCAGATGCTGTGTTATCTAGCTAAAGCGTATTCAAACCATAGCTAAATGCAGCTAAACACAACTAAACGCATCCAAAAACGGTGGCCAACCAGTCTATCTGTTCTGGCCAGGTGGGATTTACATGACTACAAAATAAAATGTAAACAAATCTGTACAAAACAGAACCATGCATCAGATTAAATCATCCGCGTCATACACGTTATGCATTTGGCATATACACAAAACTATCAATGTACCGCTTTAATTTAATTTCTCCTTTTCCATGTTTACTAGAATATCCTGAGTTTACATGTAATACTATATTAGCTTCTCTCAGACATCCACAACTTACTTTAAATTCACAGACTTGCACTTGACGAAAGTGCATTATGTCAATTAAGATCTCAATAACAGACCCTAAATACCATAGTGTTATTCACTACTTATGTGAGAAATTAAATAGCTAATTTACGCGTTTATTAAGTTAACACCTGAGTTTACAGTGTATGAAAAACTCACTCAAGTCTTATTTTGATAGCACGTGTTTTGACACCGAAAACAAAAGCTGAAAAATAAACCTCATGTTATTGAATGCCGCTGTACTCACAGCACTTGTTAGTTGCGGAGACATCAGATCGACATTTCTGGCACGCGACACATATTAGAACCATGGCTATTTCGATGCGTTTTTCTCTCCACACGTCGTCATATCGCCTGCTATGAAAATGGGCTAATACGGTGTTAGTAAAGTCAAAATTTATTTTTGCAACTTTGCATAATAAGCTGTGTTTTGTTCAAAGAATATACTTTGTTTGATTTCGTTAACGCTCACAGTCTCAAGTTACATAAAACAACGTCGACTGAAGTTTGAAAGTGGGCTTTTATCTGTTTTTTTATTGTTTACTTTTCGCATGCATTTTAGGATGGAGTTGTTTATGTAGTCTGAAATATGACACCTTGAATTAGAACGGATCTAATGTTTTTACAGTCGCCATATCTGCGGTGCTGTTACATCGACATATTATTTTGGGAATCTAACTGTCAAATTAGCATATAGCATATATTAAAAACTCCATGCTGTAATGTTTAAGAAGAAAACACAATTTCAAAAGTCAATCGATGCTGTTTTGCGTCACTTTTAAGTCTGAGCTTTAACAATAGCTAACTGACATATCTGAGGATATCTGTTTATTGGTTGTTTTCTTGCTTTAGGATTATTCAGACAACTATACAGCGGCTGACAAGATGACCATGGGACCAGGCAGACCTTATCCAGTGACCTTGTACCAGGTTAATCACAAATTGAGGAGCAATGCTGAGATAAACATCGCACATATTCGGGAATCAGCTACTGATCATTCTGAAACAATCAGAGACATCCAGTGAAGTCTCACCCAAGTCACCGTCAGCACTTGTTAAATTACACCCACATGAAAGTGGCAACAAATCAAAAGGGGTATATTGCTCTGTAAACAGCTGTAGTGTGAAGTTTCACGAAGAAATGCATACTGGAGATCTGACATACAAATGGTCATTTTGTCCGTATATCTGTAAAACACGTGGACAACTAAAGCAGCATGAAAGAACTCATACTGGTGATAAGCCATTCACATGTCCAGTGTGCCCATTCAGCTGTAGACATCGTGGACACCTAAGGCGACATGAAAGAACTCATACGGGCGAAAAGCCATTCAAATGTTCACTGTGCCCATTCAGCTGTAAACAGATTGGACAACTAAAGCAGCATGAAAGAACTCATACTGGTGAAAAGCCATTCAAATGTCCAGCATGCCCATTCAGCTGTAGACATCGTGGACAGCTAAGGCGACATGAAAGAACTCATACGGGTGAAAAGCCATTCAAATGTTCACTGTGCCCATTCAGCTGTAAACAGAGTGGACACCTGAGACGTCATGAAATAACTCATACTGGTGAAACGCCATTCAAATGCTCAGTGTGCCCATATACCAGTACAACAAGTGACCGCCTAAAGAATCACGAGAGAACTCATACTGGTGAAAAACCATTCAAATGCTCACGCTGCCTGATTAGCTGTACAAGACGTGGAAACCTGAACCGACATGAACGCTGTCATACTGGTGAGAAGCCGTTCAAATGCTCAATATACCCATATACCAGTGTAGCAAGTGGAAACCTAAGGCAACACGAAAGAACTCACACTGGTGAAAAGCCATTCAAATGCTCAATATGTCCTCATAGTACTGTAACAAAAGGAAGCTTAAGGCGGCATGAAATGAATCATACTGGTGAAAAGCCATTCAAATGTCCACCGTGCCCAGTCAGCTGTAAACAGAGTGGACACCTGGGGCAACATGAACGAAGTCATACTGTTGAAAAGTCATTCAAATGTTCACGGTACCCGTATAGCTGTACAACAAGTGGAAAGCTGAAACGACATGAACGCTCTCATTCTGTTGAGAAGTAGAAACCTGAAACGACATGAACTCACTCATACTGGTGAGAAGCCATACAAATGTTTACTGTGCTCTGAGAGGTTTACCCGGAGGAAATCGCTCAAGAGACATAAAATAACTCACACGAAAGGCGATCAATTGCTCAGGAAAGGCAAGTTTGAAATAAGAAAATGACACAATCTTCCATCTCGTTTTGTCGGTGAGAGGAGGAAAGAGAATGTGTCTGTGTCCCATCTCTGAAAATTATAGTTTTTGGTTGAAATAAATAAATAATACAAAAAATGAATAAATCGAAAAAACTAAAATAAAATAAAAATGATAGGTGGGTATTCCACTAGGGTGGTCAGTTATAACACTGCCCACGGATTCTAGGAGTGTCCCACTGTCAAAATCTAATGATAAGTGAACATTACTGTTTAGCAGATATGCACATGTAGGCCTACACCTGTACATCGAACGCTTACTGCAATTCTCAGCTTTCAATGGATGATTATGAAACTTGGTACCGTACACATGTTTCTTATGATTGGAGGATATACCTGTGCTGTTTATTATATGAAGTATTACCTTTTGTATATCATTGCAAGTGTAATTCTAGAAGTCCCTCACAAGTTTGAATTGAATTCGTCAGATCACCGAAGTTTAGCAACGTTAACCTCGATCAATACTTGGATGGGTGACCGGGTGCTGTACTGGCTGGGCTGATCAGTGACCGGGTGCTGTACTGACTGGGCTGATCAGTGACCGGGTGCTGTACTGGCTGGGCTGATCAGTGACCGGGTGCTGTACTGGCTGGGCTGATCAGTGACCGGGTGCTGTACTGGCTGGGCTGATCAGTGACCGGGTGCTGCACTGGCTGGGCTGATCAGTGGCCAGGGAAATAGGAACTGTGAGCACTCTCGTGTTCTGGCACATGTAGGCACCGTCGTGATATGACTGAAACAAGGATGAAAACGACGTTAAACCCTACTACACAGCCAAATTTCCACCTGTTGGCACCGTGTGGTAACTGAATGGTAACCACAAGAAATGGCCTGGAACGGTACACCTCAGTACAGTATCATTCAGTACTGACCCGTATCCACACAGTATTCCTCAGTAAATGGTCAGTAGTGATTCAATACCATACAGTACCGCAAGAAACAGAACTGAACCGCACTGCATGGTAACTGAAAAGTAACCAACCTGTTACTGCGCAGTACTGTTCAGTTACCTCTTGGAACCAGGCTGTTGCTAACTGACATGTACTGTTTGGTTCAGTTCTGACCTCTGATTATCACACAGGAACTGTACAGTTACAGCTCAGTACTCGCATGCATGGTGGGCCTTTCCGTGCAGTATCGTTCAGTAGTTTACAGCTCAGTACATGTCTATGAAAAATTACCTGTGTGCCCACTCCTTGAATTGAATTGAATTGTATTCACCAATAAATGAAAATGTATATACAAAAATACGGTATCAATTATTACAAAAATAAGAGCAACCAAAACAATCTACATGTCACGCAAAATAGTGATTGGCGGGAATGAAACCCCACAGGGGCTTCACATTTACAGCCCTTCTTGCGATATCAGGGTTCAAATTTCTGGTATATATGCTTTGAATTTGGATTTGAATAAAGAGGTGGATTCGATACATTTGATCAGAGAAGGTAGATGGATTTATAGATGGGTCGAAGGAGGTTCAATTTTGGCTTCTAGTTTGGTGACGGTGTATATCTGATTGTCTCGTAATATAATTTTGGAAGCTTATATTTAGTAATTCTGGGTGGGGCATCAATCTAATGCACCATGAACAGACATGCGTACACATTTAATTTGGGTAGCTGTAGAATTTTCAATTCTAAAAAATAATGGTAAGGTATGGTCTACCTTTTTAGATAAAGTTGTCATTCGCGCTCGTTTCTGCAACATGATTAGCGGATTCAAATGAGAGATATATGACATCGATTGCTCGCTTTTGGGTATTTGGCTTAATGATAATATATATTTTTTTCTTTTTATTCAGCGATAGGCGGTTGCAACAGAACCATTTATGTATTTTATGTAATTTCGCAGACATGATCGACTTTAATAGTGTCAGCAAGGTGTTGAGAGGAATATACAGTACTAGTACAGTACTACAGCGAAGAGGCTAATTTTAAGTACGTCGGTAGGTCTATTTAAGTCGTGTATGTACACAAGGAAGAGTATAGGTCCATAGTGGTCCATAGTTTCGGATTAATGCTCCCCCCCCCCCCTTAAAAATGACATAAGCGGATGGGTGGCTCGGTTGAGCTATATGGCGGGTCGGTCCGCGAAGTCAACCTGCGTCAGCCTCAGTTTAGCACATTTTTCATGTGTTTGAAAATAGGGTTATGTTACATATGGAATATGCGACAAAAATCGGCATTGTCGACCCCATATTTTGAATGGCCTTTTTATCTCACCTCGAGGCGGGGAACACCGGGCGGAAATCTTGTTGAAATCAATTGTCCAGATTTGTCCAGGAAATAAACGAAATGTGGCGTATTTTGGGTCATTTCAATAGATTTTCTAGAAAGATCGCAATCCTCAACCTCAGTGTAGAAATTTATATGTAAATTATCTACTCACACTACGGACAATGTGAACCAATGGGGGACAATGGAAAGGCAGCCTGGCTGATTTATCTTATCATGATTGTGAATGAGCATGGTGCATTTCCAAGACAATGTATGTCCCGAGCGAAGAAAATTGATCCGGGTTAAATTTGGATAACTGATTAAAAGTGTTGACTTAATGGCATGAGCATTCCCATCAAGAAAATATATAGTTTTATATGGGTTTTCTGGGGAAGCGGGGGGGGGTGGCAACTCCGAAAGGCGGAAAGGCTATACCAAGGGCATATTTCCAACAACGAGGAGTCTACTGTGGACTGCAACCTATATGGAATGTCTTGTATACAGCAGAAAGCGCTGTGATGTACGCTCGTCATTTTCGCTCAAATACTTCAGTTTTATGCCATGTTAATCTACGCGTTTAGATCATTCGAATGCCGAGCAGAATATTTAGAAATTTTCAAGTGTAACATGTCACAACTAGCTCCCCCTCTCCCTCGCTCTGTGGCTTCTGCTAATAGAAGTTGCCACGCCCACTCACTCTCACCATGCGAACGCATGGCACGATCATACGTAGAAACTTCTGCTCATAGCCATGCGGTAATGGTTGATATATGAGTGTATTAGGGCGTTTCCCAAATGGTGACATCCGATTGGTCCCATGAGACCCGACATCGGTGCAATAACATTCATAAAACGGAGACACACCTCCAGAAAGCGATCGATTGAAATGATCTCTTGTGGGCCTCGAAGTGCCCCCATCACAAAATAAAAATCATGTCATTTTCCTGTGAACTGCCGCAGATTTTATTTTTTTCAAAAATGTTAGGCCGTTTGTAATATGATTTTTCTCAAGAAAAATAGCTAATTCGCACAACTTCGGTTTGGTCTCTCACAATCTTGCGCCTCGAGCACTTGAGTGAAATCGACATGTCTCACGTCTGAGATTCCCAGGTCAAAATATTTGAAGACGGATAATTTCATTGGCGCGTTTACATAGAGCGGACATGATGCTTGGGGAAGCTGACACCGGGCGAAATACACGGAGAATGAAGTCACTGAGCTAAGGGTAGTGTTAAGAGGAACGTGAAATGCCCTTAGCAAGCTAAGATGCCTCACTCTGTGTAAACCTATCATTGCTAGATGTTTTTGTTTAACCAGTTATTGTGCAGTCCGCGTTCGCGGTCTATGACAGGTCACGCTTTCCCATAAATCGGCAAGCGTTCAATCTGTTGTAGCGAGCAAAACTCAGCGAGAAGACGAAAAGGAAAAGAGATGGGATAGCCAAGTTACATGCCCGCATCCTGCCATGAACACCGCGAATTATTATAACTAAAAGAAGGAAATTCTAGTGAAAAAATGAATCAGTCATTTTGTTGAAAAGGTAAGCCTAGCCCTGTTAGAATGAGAATTTAAAATGAAGAAACGAAGGGAAGGGTACAGTGCGGTCATAGTTAACAAGGCTAAGTGCACCTTCGTCTGTTTAAAACTGGTCTACATTCTAATTCATTCTTCAGCTCAGTCAGTACATGTGCTCTGGGTAAAATAAACATGCATTGTCATGAAAATGCACCATGATACCATGCTCATTCACAATCATGATAAGAGAAGTCAGTCAGGCTACCGTTCCATTTCCCCCATTGGTTTCCATTGTCCCTATTGTGAGTAGATAATTTACATATAAATTTCTACACCGAGGTTTAGCCTTGTGATCTTTGTGAACTGGGCAACTTGTACAAGAATGAATACTAAATGTAGGCCTAATGTATAATGGTGGTTTTCTGTCACACTAAAGGAGAATTAATATTTCAAGAGAACTGTACACTTATATTACATGTAGCTGAAATTGTCGTTTTGATACCATGACATATGAGATACTTTGCCTCTATTATATCTCACCAAGAAAAAATAGGTAAGATTTTTTGGTTTGTGCATGCCAATGGGAAATTATCAAGCAGTTTTCAGTCACAGGAGTTGTTTCAGTGGACCTTAAGAAAACGAAAGTTATATCTAGCTTCTGCGGGCAACAAGTTGCCTGGTTGAGCTTAGTATTTGGCCGGGACATGCTTCATTTACTCCTTTATTACACAGTATAAACAACTCCATCGATTCGTTGAAAAGTACAAGTGAACACTATGTTTATTAAGGGGTAACCTGTATGCAAGATGGTGGACAAAATTTCTTTACACCCATCCTTAATGTTTTGACAATAAAAGAAAATTGGCTAAAGATACAATGCTTAAATTTGGACACCAAATACCTAAGATAAGTGGCTCAGCAAAACACCCCAACACTAAAATTTCAACCAATTTTAACGAACAAATGAAGTCAACTGAAAATGAACTTCGAACGGTACAAGATAGAACTATTAAAAAAATTATAATGGGTCATGAAAGACGAATTTTCTGAAAGAAATAGATGTAAAGAATGCTAAACAAGAATAACACAAAAGATACAGGAGAAAGAAATATAGGATATATGAGGTCAAATATCGGCTATATTATGAAAGACCAACCGCCATGATGTCTTCTCCGATTGAGATACCGAAAGGAATTATGGGCGGTTCATAATGACAGTGTTGTTGTCAATTTTCAAATACACATAAAATAAATAAGTATGTCCTCCAAACCTATGACAACCTGCTCACACACAAAAACTCCATTTCAACTCATGTAATGAGGGAATATCATGATACTGGCTGTAGTATAAATATTGAAATTATCACGTTTGCAAAACGCAAAAATTGACGTCCATGCTCAAAAGTGCCCGCCTTCTTCTGACTGCTGCAGAAAACCGCTTCTCCTTATATTCATACGCGGAAGGAAAGAAATGCCATGGACTGTTGTTGCAAACATTATAAATTCACATTACATTAACATTCACATAAAAATAAATGCAGAATTATAATTATCTTAAAGTTTTTTTAAAATGTCTCATTCATTTCGCACTATTTTAGTGCGCGGACCATGCGTGGGTAATGACATATGTGATGCGGTTACGAGAAAACAACATGAGCGGCATGACACGATGAGTGCGAGTTCCTTTATTACATGAAAGAAAACACTACATCTATTTACATTAAAAGGGTGAGTATTATGTTTTACTTAATTGTGAACCTCATAATTGGACATATACGTTAATATCCAAGATAAAATGTGTCACTGAGGTTTGGATTTCACAACGACAGATTGTTTACGTTTGGACTGTACAAGGCCAAGTGGCCGCCATTGTTATTGTAAGCAAGCAAATCCATCTTAGGTAAGTGGGTGTTGACCTCTGAAACAACCGTTGTTTTCACTCCTTGGTTTCTATGGACTTTTCCTCCTGAATAATCAGGAATACTCATTAATATTCATTGCATTCCCTCTCTTTCAAGTAGTCCCTTGCAAAATGGTGAACTCTGAAATGTCCGCTTCTCTTCATTTCCTGTTTTATTTTTCTTATTTTTCAGATCCTTCAACCAGTATTTGTATATAGACTCACTTGTTTGATGATGTACATGGCTGTACAGATATTCTACAATGATTCCCATCACATTTCTATCATCCTCCAGTGATATTATTGGACAAGGATATTTGGTAAGTTTATATTGTTCTCACTTCTAAATTACATCTCTCTTAATCTTTCTCTCATGTCTGATGCTTTTCTTATAATCCTGTTTACATTCTGTGAAAATTACGTAGCGCTGCTCTTTTGCATTCTGGAAATATTAAAAATTTATGCAATAGGTGTATATCCATGGTGAGTCATTCATGATCTCCTTGGGTTACCCCTTAAGTGTGATTTTCCCAAAAATCTGATTAATCGATTTTCCCCACACCTTGTCAGTCTCTTGTCAATTTCTTCCCAATGGCATGGAGTATGGTCACGAAACTTCACCCACTTGTCAATTTCGACAAGAGGAAGATATTGAAAGAAGAAAGAGAGAGTGATTAAAAAAAAAAAAAAAAAAAAAACCCCAATAAAATAAATAAAATATAATATTTTGTGCGTTGCTTTGACCCTATAGAGTAACGCTGAAAATACGCCCAGTTGTCAATCTCGATACGAGGAAGATATTGAAAGAAGAAACATTTTAATGAATGGAATGCCAATGTGGCGTAACCCAGTTAAGCCCAAAAGCCTAAGAGCAAATTCCGCATCAAATTGATTTACAAGTGTCAAAGAATGGTACTTGACCAATATTTTCCAAATGTAGCACATACATGTACAGGTGAAAATATTAACCAAACCATTCTCAATATTAATTTTTTTATTTCATATTCCTTGATTTATCACATGGATTTGACTTTATACTGAGCTAATATCACTTCAATTTGACGCTGCATTTGGTGTTCTTATATTTGGTTAAGCCCGATTGACATTCCCATTTACTAAAACTTAGTACAAAATAAATATAAATATATATTTTTTTCACATGTTTGTTATTTCAATATCTTCCTCGTATCGAGATCGACAAGTGGGTGAATTTTCAGCACTACGCTTTCTGGTCAAGACGTGCTTTATCTACATATTGTAACTGTCATCATCAATAGATTTAATTGATGAGATTTCAAGATTTTGAATGAACTTCATTGCCATCTATTTCTTCTTGCTCACACAGTTCCTGTATCGACCTATTTCATGAAAACGGGAAATGGAAGATTTATCAATAAAAGTGGAACCTGTTAATCAAGATACCGCTTCAATGATACCGGATGAGTTTTTCAGCTTTTCAAACCTGTCCACAAAAACAGAGACAGAGACTCAGTCCGACATGAAAACTGAAATTGCCACCACAATTGCAGGAGCGATAAGCAGTGAAGTCAAAACAACTATGACCGAAATGGAACTAGCAACCATGTTTGACGAGTCTGGACTTCCAACCATTGATTTTCACATTGAAACTAATCCATTTAAACAAGTAAGTTGTGATTTGACATACTTTTGGGGCTATATAGAGACATTTCAGAATCATTTTGCTCCAAGAAAAATATTGATAAGAGAGATGTATATTTTTCAAATTACTCGTGGAAAAAAAGGTCAGAAACCTTACATTATCCTATTGATCTCAATACTTGTATGCCTCATTGCTAGAAAGAAAGTTAGAATGGTTATTCTATTATGTACTCTTGAAACGGAAGTGTTACAGCTAACCCTTTAAGAGTGTCTGCTGTGAACTCGATGAACGCTAAAATGATGGAAATCTTCATCCTTGAAATTTTTTTAACACAAAGTATTTCGCAAGTTGCTTGTCAAATGTCATGGTTGCTAGTTTTTAACGTTGAAACAATGAAAGTTACTCCCGAATACCTGAAGATCAATCCCTGCTGATACCCTTAATGTGTTAACCGTAACACTCCAGTTTTCAGTGTGTAATCCCATACATGCATGTTTTAAGATGTAGGATACTACACGTATGAGATGATTCATCACCATGGAAGAGCATGTGAACAAAGGAGTGGATAGGGTAGCACACACTGTAAACTTAGGCGTTAACTTTTTGATCGCCTAAATTGTAACACTTATTGAACGTGTAATTGTGTTCAAATTATTAACTTCCATGTTCAATTTCGAACTTTAGCATTCAAAAAAATTAACGCAGGTATTAAATGCAGAAGCTATTCTGTTAAGTCATGTCACTGTGATGGTTATTTCAGAGGATGGAAAAAGTAAAAAAAAAAATTTCTCGACATTTTTGTCATTGAGTCAGATATACAGTTCGGATGACCACCATTTTTTTTCTATGAGAAAACCTTTACAATACCTGTAATTTGAAGTAAGATTTGTTTAATTTGTTAACAAAATAGAAAAGTTCTGAAAGTTTTCTTGAAATTGATGATTATTTACCAAACTAATGTTACTTTAACGCCCTGAAGCCAAATGCACACACCTGCATGTTGACAACCGGTCGGATAATGTGCGCATGGTCCTCCTCCACACACCAGAATAGGTTGTAGGTATGCAGGGAAAGATGGTAACGAAAACCAACTTTTCCACTTCTGGCCAAAAGAAGTGGCTGCTGTTTTGGCTGTCCAAACTCATACTGTGGAATTAAGCATTGAGTGAGTTTTTCATACATTGTAAACTCAGGTGTTAGCTTATTGAACGCCTAAATTGTAACATTTATTGAACGCGTAATTGTGTTAAAATTATTAACTTCCAAGTTCAGTATTGAACTTTAGCATTCAACCCATTACCGCGGGTATTCGAATGCAGAAGAACAATTTTAACACGCATAGAGCTTAGATTGCTATTGTTCAACTTCGAATACGTGTGTTCAAGTTGTTCAATAATGCGTTCTGCATTTGAATATCTGCGTTAATGGTTTGAATGTTAAAGTTCAAAATTGAACATGGAAGTTAACAATTTGTACATCAAAGTTAACAATTATGCTTTCAATAAGTGTTAAAATTTAGTCGTTTATTAAGTTAACACCTAAGTTCATAGTGTATGAAAAAACTCACTCAAGGCTTATTTTGACAGAATGTGTTTTGACAGCAAAAACATCAGCTGAAAAATAGCCCTCATGTTAATGTATGCCGCCGTACTCACAGCACGTGTTAGTTCCGGAGACATCAGTTCGACAATTCTGGCACGTGACACATATTAGAATCCTGGCTATTTCGATGCGTTTTTCTCTCCACACGTCGTCATGTCACCTGCTATGAAAATGCGCTAATACGGTGTTAGTAAAGTCAAAAATTTATTTTTGCAACTTTGCATAATAAGCTGTGTTTTGTTCAAAGAATCTACTCAAGTTTGATTTTGTTAACGCTCACAGTCTAAAGTGACATAAAACAGCGTCGACTGAAGTTTAAAATTAGGCTTTTGTCTGTTTTTGACTTTTCGCATACATTTTAGGATGGATTTGTTTATATAGTCTAAAATATGACACATTGAGTTAAAATGGATCTAATGTTTTCACAGTCGCCATATCTGTCGTGCTGTTACTTCAAAATATTATTTTGGTTATTTAGGTGTCATATTTTGCATATATTAAAAACTTCATGCTGTAATGTATAAGAAAAATTTCAAAAGTCAGTCGATGCTGTGTTACGTCACTTTTGAGTCTGAGCTTTAACAATATCTAACTGACATATCTGAGGATATCTGTTTATTGGTTGTTTTCTTGATTTAGGATTATTCAGACAGCTATACAACGGCTGGCAAGACGACCATGGGACCAGGCAGACCTTATCCAGTGACCTTGTACCAGGTTAATCACAAATTGAGGAACAGTGCTGAGATAAACATCGCACATATTCGAGAATCGGCTACTGATCATTCTGAAACAATGAGAGACATCGTAGAAACCAGAGAAGTCTCACCCAAGTCACCACCAGCACCTGTTATATTAGACCCACATGAAAGTGGCAACAAATCAAAAGGGGCATATTGCTCTGTAAGCAGTTGTAGTGTAAAGTTTCACGAAGAAATGCACACTGAAGATCTGCCTTACAAATGCTCAGTTTGTCCATATATCTGTAAAACACGTGGACACCTAAAGCAGCATGAAATAACTCATACTGGTGAAAAGCCATTCAAATGTCCACTGTGCCCATTCAGCTCTAATCGGAGGGGAAACCTAAGGCAACATGAAAGAACTCATACTGGTGAAAAGCCATTCAAATGCTCAATATGCCCATATAGCGGTATAACAAGTGAATGGCCAAAGAATCATGAAATAACTCATACTGGTGAAAAACTGTCCAAATGCTCACGTTGTCCGTTAAACTGTACAAGAAGTGGAAACCTGAAAAGACATGAACGCTGTCATACTGGTGAAAAGTCGTTCAAATGCTCAATATGCCCATATAGCACTATAACAAAGGGAAGCTTAAGGCAGCATGAAATGAATCATACTGGTGAAAAGCCATTCAAATGTCAACTGTGCCCATTCAGCTGTAAACGGAGTGGACAGCTAAGGCAACGTGAAAGAACTCATACTAGTGAAAAGCCATTCAAATGTCCACTGTGCTCATTCAGCTGTAATCATAGTGGAAACCTAAGGCAACCTGAAAGAACTCATACTAGTGAAAAGCCATTCAAATGTCCACTGTGCTCATTCAGCTGTAATCAGAGTAGATACCTTAGGCAACATGAAAAAACTCATACTGGTGAAAAGCCATTCAAATGTCAACTGTGCTCATTCAGCTGTAATCAGAGTGGAAACCTAGGGCAACATGAAAGAACTCATACTGGTGAAAAGTCATTCAAATGTCCACTGTGTTCATTCAGCTGTAATCAGAGTGGATACCTTAGGCAACATGAAAGAACTCATACTGGTGAAAAGCCATTCAAATGTCCAGTGTGCCCATTCAGCTGTAATCAGAGTGGAAACCTGAAACGACATGAACGCTCTCATGCTGGTGAGAATTAGAAACCCGAAACGAGATGAACTCACTCATAATGGTGAGAAGCCATTCAAATGCTCAATATGTCCTTTTAGCAGCACATTAAATGAAAGCCCGAAGGAGCATGAAAGAACTCATACTGGCAGGAAGCCATACAAATGTTTACTGTGCTTCGAGAGATTTACCCGGAGGAAAACGCGCAAGTCACATAAAATAACTCACACGAAAGGCGATCATTGCTCATAAAAGACAATGTTGAAATAAGAAAATGACAATATTTCATCTAAATGTACGCGTTTTGTCGGAGAGAGATTGTGAGAGGGGGAAGAGAATGTGTCTGTGCCCCATCTCTAAGAATTATTGCTTTTTGGTTCAACTAAATAAAAAAAAGAATAAATCGAGAAAAAAAAACAGAAAAAATAAAATATAAATGGGAGGTGGGTATTCCACTAGGGTGGTCAGTTATGACACTGCTCAAGGATTCTAGGGGTGTCCCATTGTCAACATTTACTGATAAATGTTTCTCTTTAGCAGAAGTGCACATGTAGGCCTACACCTGTACATCGAAAGCTTGCTGTAATTCTCAGCTTTCAATGGATGATTATGAAACTTTGTACACATATTTTTTTATGATTGGAGGATATACCTGTGCTGTTTATTATATGAAGTATTATTTTTATATATCATTTCAATTGTAATTTTGGAAGTCCCTCCCAAGTTTGACTTGAATTCGTCAGATCACCGAAGTTAAGCAACAATAAGCTTGATCAATACTTCATGCACTTGGTTGGGTGACCGGGTGCTGTACTGGCTGGGCTGGTCAATGGCCAGGGAAATATGAACTGTGAGCACTCTTGTGTTCTGGCACATGTATGTACCGTCGTGATATGACTGAAACAATGTTGATTACGACGATCGACCCTACTACTCACTCCTTGAATTGAATTTTATTCACCAATAAAATGAACAAGAGCCCAAGGGGCTTCAATATACGCCTGTATATCTGGAATTACATTGGTCCAAATTTCAAGGTTGTTTAATAGCCTTGATTTCAATTGGTAGCTAGCAATCCAGAGAAAGGTCTATGAGTTTGTGCTTCTGAGAATGTAACATATATCACATCTCATAATGAATGAAAAACTAAAATGGGCCTAACTCTTGGTAACTAGTTGACCTTGAAACAAGAGCCGAGAGCTCACATATCTCGCACTGAAATCGACAATAGTCAAACACAAGAAAGTAGTAGTTTTCCTGCAAATGGATTTCTTTCAGGCGAGAGAATTTTTCATGAAGGAAGAAGAAAGTGATGAAGTAAACCTTTGTTCTTTGAGTTAATAAACAGGTGTGAAGTTCATAAAGGATCCCTCTCCCCGTTAAATTAGTGAATGTATGGTTTTTATTTCACAACAGTTTAATTAAGTGTAGCTGTTTCTTACATGAGGGACAACTCCGCATGACAAATGCCATGTAGGTGCGGGATATCTGAATATTCCAACCTAACGCATAGTCAGCTAAACGATTCAGTTTTGGGGAACTGTGACCTTGACCTTTGACAAATTGATCTCAAAATGTATGGCTCTTCTGTGGAACTAGAGATATCGCATGGACAACAAATGTTAATGGATGCATGGACAGAACGCAACATCGCATTACACGACCTCGTCTTCGACAGGCATATGAAAATGTGACTTTTAATGATTTCTTGATTTTGGGGTCACAGTGACCTTGACCTACTGACACAACCAGAAGTGATTTTTAAAGATTTCTTGATTCTGGGGGCACAGTGACCTTGGCCTAATTTTTGGTATGCGACACTTCCATTTCCCCCTCACAAAAAATTATTAATTTTAATGATTTTCTGATTTTTCGATCACACTGACCGTTGACCTTGATTCTGGGGTCACAGTGACCTTGACTATTGACCTGGATCTAAATTTTGGTACATGACAAAACGGCTCCCCGCAATTTCTCAATGTACAATCATGATTTTTAAAAATTTCTGATTTTGGGGTCAGTGACCTTTGACCTTGACCTAATTTTTGACATACGACACTTCCATTTCCCCCTACTGGATCCACTCGCAAAAAAATTTGAAATTTTAATGATTTCCTGATTTTTCAGTCACACTGACCTTTGACCTCTGACCTCGACCTACATTCAGTATGCAACAAGTCGTTCCCCCCTAGGGCATCCACTCATCAAAAATTAGAAATGTAGATAGAAAACTGTCAATGATCAATAATTTCCTGATTTTAAGCAACAGTGACCTCTGACCTTGACCTCAATTTTGTTACGCGACACATCGTCTCCACCTAACGTATCCACTCACAAAAAATCGCAGCCGTGGATAGAAAACGTTCACAGATATAGACCGAACACGAACACTTCAGTGATTTCCTGTTTTTCGGGTCAGTGACCTTTGGCCTCTGACCTCGACCTTCATATTGGTATGCGACACATCGTCTCCTCGTAGGGTATACACTTACCAAAAATTGGAACTGTAGATAGAAAACTGTCCGATATATAGACCGGACACGAGGGACGCTCTGACGGACGGAAGGATGGACGGACAGACGGACGGAAACCGCCATCACATAATACGTCCGCCTTTTGGCGGGCGTATAAAAAGTATATACAAATATATGGTATCAACTATTACAAAAATAAGAGCAAACAATACAATCTACACGTCATGCAAAATAGTGATTGGCGGGAATGAAACCCCAGGGGGGCTTTACCTTTACAGCCCTAATTGCGATATCAGGGTTCAAATTTCTAGTTGATATGCTTTTAGTTGTCCCCCGCTACTTAGTAGGGGGGGGGGGGGGACTTAGAAACACCGGTGTCCGTAATTCCGTAAGATTTTCTTGTCCGGACAATAACTCGTGAACGATTTAACCGATCAACTCCAAACTTGGGGTGTGCCTTGACATTGGCGAGAGGACGGTTGGGATCGTTTTTCAGCAATGTGCGTAATCCAATATGGCCGCCGTCAGCCATTTTGGATTATAAGCAGTACGATCTTAGATTTTCTTGTCCGGACAATAACTCGTGAACGATTTAACCGATCAACTTCAAACTTGGTGTGTGCCTTGACATTGGTGAGGGGACGGTTGGGATTGTTTTTCAGCAATGTGCGTAATCAAATATGGCCGCCGTCAGCCATTTTGGATTATAAGCAGTTCGATCTTAGATTTTCTTGTCCGGACAATAACTCGTGAACGATTTAACCGATCAACTTCAAACTTGGAGTGTGCCTTGACATTGGTGAGAGGGCGGTTGGGATTGTTTTCCAGCAATGTGCGTAATCAAATATGGCCGCCGTCAGCCATTTTGGATTATAAGCAGTTCGATCTTAGATTTTCTTCTCCGGACAATAACTCGTGAACGATTTAACTGATCAACTTCAAACTTGGGGTGTGCCTTGACATTGGTGAGAGGACGGTTGGGATTGTTTTTCAGCAATGTGCGTAATCAAATATGGCCGCCGTCAGCCATTTTGATTATAAGCAGTTCGATCTTAGATTTTCTTGTCCGGACAATAACTCGTGAACGATTTAACCGATCAACTTCAAACTTGGGGTGTGCCTTGACATTGGCGAGAGGACGGTTGGGATTGTTTTTCAGCAATGTGCGTAATCCAATATGGTCGCCGTCAGCCATTTTGGATTATAAGCAGTTCGATCTTAGATTTTCTTGTCCGGACAATAACTCGTGAACGATTTAACCGATCAACTTCAAACTTTGTGTGTGCCTTGACATTGGTGAGAGGACGGTTGTAATTGTTTTTCAGCAATGTGCGTAATCTAATATGGCCGCCGTCAGCCATATTGGATTATAAGCAGTTGGATCTTGTCCGGACAACAACTCGAGAACGATTCAACCGATCTACTTCATATGTGGGGAGTACCTTGACATTATTGAGATGAGGATTAGGATTGTTTTTCAAGGACGTGCTTGATCCAATATGGCCACCATCAGCCATACTGGATTTCATTGGATTTTAAGCAGTTTGATCTTGTCCGGACAATAACTGGAGTACGATTCAACTGATCTACTTCAAACTTGGGGAGTGCCTTGACATCGGTGAGAGGACGGTTTGGATTTTTTTTCAGCGATGTGCATAATCCAATATGGCCACCATCAGCCATATTGGATTATAAGTAGTTGGATCTTCTTGTCCGGACAATAACTCGTGAACGATTTAATCGATCAACTTCAAATTTGGGGTGTGCCTTGACATTGGTGAGAGGACAGAACTTTGGGATTGTTTTTCAGCAATGTGCGTAATCTAATATGGCCGCCGTCAGCCATATTGGATTGTAAGCAGTTTGATCTTGTCCGGACAATAGCTGGAGTACGATTCAACTGATCTACTTCAAACTTGGGGAGTCCCTTGACCTTAGTGAGAGGACAGTCATGTATTATGTTTTATGGATGTGCATAATCCAATATGGGTGCCATCTGCTGTATTAGATTTATGTTAAGCTCATCAACGATATCTCCATTTTCAAATCATACTGTTATCAATGATATGAGATATCATCGACCCCAAAAAATCGACCATAGAGTTCCATGGCCCCCGCAGCAGCAGCGCCAGTTATGGTGGATGTAATCCACCATAACTGGTGCTGCTAGCGGGGGACATGGACCTCTATGGTCGATTTTTTTTCTTTGTAACTGATTGAATACATTATTAACTTGTTGTTATTGTTGATCTTCATGCTCTTCTCCTTTCCGGCACTCTGATTCGGGTGTTGGGAATCCTTGTTCGCACCATCATCGAGCGAGTCACCGAGTGCAACTGAACCGAGAAAGCTGAAATGTGAACATTCAGGCCTTTCGGATTATCCTCAGTTCCGATGTGTGATTACCAAGTAAATTATGATTAAACGGAGATCTGGAAAATCCCCATACTATTATGTTTAAATTGTCATGGGTGGTAACATAACACATTCGATGTACCGTAATTGAATGAACAAATAGGCCTATGACTATGTGTTGGTGCATGCCTCGGGGGGGCGTGACGGCGTGACAAAGAACCTCTCATTTTTTTTCAGTTTGCCAAGGAGTGAAGTACGAGTGTGTTGACCCTGCAGTAAGAGCCCCGGAAAAATGAGAAATTACAGGCGTCATTTTTATACAATTTTCATGACGGGTTCTGGATCGGTTCTCGTACAGATCAAATCTCGTGCACCTCTCACGTGTGCGCGTTCAGAGCATGTGGTGACTTTCTATGTGGATTTGTCTGTCAAAATTTCTACTTCTTGGTGTAGTTGGAAGTATTTTTTTTTTTTTTTTTAATTGCTTTCCGGGTTTTCATCACACGGGAAGTCCATTTTATCGCCGACCAATATAGGTAGCATGATTGATGACTATCATGTTCATTCCACCCAAGTCAGACGACAATCCCATTTCGACAGATGTGTTTATGTCATGTGACACGGGGCGCAGTCATTGGTTTCCTTCGACCGCCCCTCCCTATCTACGAACTAATGTTCACAGTGAAATGGCAGCAAACTCGCGTCATTTCCAGTAAATCAGTGTCATCTTCTACATTTGACAGGAACTGAAAAGGAAGATATATTCCTTTGTCATTTAGAAAGTGATTATATAACATTATTTTCGTTAGTTCTGGGATTACACTGTCTTAGTCTAGCACAGATTCTAGTGCTGAAAATTGGTCGACACAAAAAAATACTGTTTTACGATCACTTTTTAAGCCACAGAAAATAAAGCTTCGTATGTATTCAGCTATATGGAAGCTATGTCATTACGATCATCGGAGGGGTAATCTGTGTTCGCTTTCAATACTGCCGGTCTGCTACCTTCTAATTTGTGGGAAACTCGATGGCTGAGTGGTTTAGATCGCCGACATATAGTGCTAGCTGTTAGGTGCATTACTCTGTGGGTCGCTGGTTCGAATCCCGCTCGGGACTCGACCAATTTTACCATTTTTTTAATACTAAGATTCACTGTTTTCAAATACATGTAGATTCTCACAACCCAGCTCTATGGGAATCCACGAGAATCCAATGCTATCATTTCTATGCAGATTGCTATTATTTTATGGGAATCTGTTGGATTCCCGTAAATTATTTTGCGGGAGTGCTGACGGGAATCGGATTTCCATGAAAAAACAAGCAGGGCATGAATTTACCATAAAACTTTGCTAGACCATCGGGCTGGTATATTTTATTACACTGAGCTGAAATTCTTGAATTACAGAGTGACTGGTTAGCTAGCTTCAGAACTAAATTCAACCAGACAAGTTCTAAATTCACCAGCCACGGGCTGCCAGGCTTGTGGGAATTTCGAGCCCTGACTGCCCTACCACTGAACATATGTCTTTCCCTGCTCGCATACCTAAAGTCTTTATTATTTAAAGGTTGGGGAAAACACCTTGACATGCTTGAGGCCAATACCTCGTTGGGGCGTAGGGCTATGTCAACTTCAGTTTTTATATATTTATCAAAAAGGGACATCCACACGTACCCCAGAGTACATGGATCTTTCAATAGCATCTATAGCTTCATTGTTCCATGATTTTCACAGCAACTTATTGCTTCGTTTTATGCGACGTACTAATCATCCAAATTAGCCACTTCAAAATTTCAAAAATGAAACCTTGCTTCAAATGACATCTTCGGTGAAATATATTTTCTAAATGAAAATGGCATGTGGTCGCATATTTCCATGTAAAGGTCATACACAAATTGCAGGATTTGAGAGGCTAGGCCTAGTTAATAAATCAAATCAAACTGACAGACACATAATCTAAACTGCTAGCATGTGCACATAAAAACAGACCTCTGCTCTGGGCATTATGATCCTGCCATGTGTGTGCATGCTAGGAGATTGTGCATTGCATCAGACAATTTAATCTAATGTATTCATCAGTCAATGCATCTACATTCATGCAACTTGGATATGACTTTGAGATCGAATTATGCAATCCCATGCTATTTTCATTTACAGAATGAATTTCACCGAATATGTCATTTGAAGCCATGTTTCATTTTGTAAATACACATGTATTAGACTTAGAGTGGCTAATTTGAATGGTTACATAGTCGCATAAAACGAAGCAATAAGTTGATGGAAATCATGGAACATTCCAACAATGAAGCCATAGATGCTGTTGAAAGATCCATGCAGTCCGGGGTATGTGGGGATGTTCGCATTTTCCATAAATATATAAAAACTGAAGCTGACATAGCCCTATACCCATCGAGGTATATGCCTATAACTTGACTGAGGTGTTATACCCCTATCAAGGTATAATACCTCGATCAAGGTATTTTCCCCAACCTGTTTGATTCGGCATGCAGGTCTGTGGGAGGATCGCATTCTTGTTCTTCTTGTGACTTCTTCTGTTGAAATACGCATGCGGGACAACCCTGCCTTCAGGCAATTGGAAATTTTTTTATTTACTCGGTCACAGTGGAATCAAGTATTGCTTCATTGATTTCCATCAGACAGTCCTATCCAGTCAATTGTCAATTAATATTTATGTAAATACATATTCATTTTCAGATTGATCAAGAATTTGCGATGCTATATTCAGAGGACACGGGATCAAAACTTCTAACAAAGCCGATATGTATCAAACATATTGAAGATCGCAAAGATGTCACAAGAGTGAAGAGAGCGGTGGGCTCTGTGAGGAACTGCAGACTTGCAATGAACTATCAGAAGGTAATATTTGCAAATCCAGATAATAATCCCTCAAGTAAATGGCTCCAGACTTCTGCGAGTAACACTAACAGTTCGATTGGAATAACATTTTTTAGCCTGGTGCTTTTCATAGCTATGTATATTGTA
>JAVTVY010052182.1:0-25575 GCA_036873755.1 Hanleya hanleyi | reverse complement strand
TTTTTCACGGGGCGATTTAGTCCCGTAGGGACTAATGGTCCTGTATTGTAGTCAGGAAAAACTTGAGCACATTTGGTACCGTTGCCAGGGTGACTGGTTGTTTATTTAACTGCTTTAGGCTTTGAGAGGAAGAGCAGAGGAAAAGAGTCCTCAAGTTATTCAGCTACTGCAGATAGTTTTGTCAACTATTTTTGCTAGATTTTGTTTCACATGGTCTATATTAGTGAAGTTAAATATTTTCTGCTATTCTTATATATGTTCATTTGTCATTTTCACAGAGATTTCCTGCTTTAGAGCATGAATACAAAATGGATACTATTCAGAGGTTGACTTAGAGTGTTTTCCTGAAAGGATGTCATAAATCACTGGTTGATAAAAACTTTATTTAGAACACTTAACAAATACAGAAGAAAATAGTTTAAGGCAGACTTATCATATGTTTGCCATGTTGGCAAGAAATTCTAATTTTCTAGGCTTCCATTCTTGCAGAAATTATATACACGGTATGTAACTTTTGAACGATCACACAAACATCCCCTCCACCAGGCCCTCTATATGCCATTTAGAGCATAGTCACATGAATGACACATGCATGACCTAGGTCAATGGCTTGGTTCACTTAGCTGATAGGGTTACTTGATAGGGTCAAACTTTAAACTTTAGATAGCATGCAGTGCTCTACATGTACAAGTCTGCATACAACCATTGTCAGAATTTGTAACCTTCCAAACTAGGGATGTACCTAGTACCTTATTGGGAGAAATGTGTGAGACTCCAAATTGTATGGCTCTTCGCCATGGGGACTGAACATCAAAGAGTTAGTGGAATTATTCCAACAGCCTATTTTACATTTAAATAGCCCCGTTTCAGTGCCTAAGGTGGCCCTCCACAGTTTCGTAGTAATGGCCCCTCTCTAATTTCATAATACGATAGACTGCCCTTGTTCTGCTACATCATAATTCTTCTTGTCTTTTTAATAGCTTATATCTATAATGCCATCCTATTCAGCATTATCAACGCTGCAAACGAGTACGTACAAATCGAGTGCTGGCTTCGTCTACACGCTGATCGGGATCATGGAGTAAATTTTGTCCTGCCTCAGTTATGCCCCGTGGGTGTGCCTAAAAATCGGGACTCATTTACGGGAAGAAAATCTGACAAAAAACGAGCAGGTTGACACGCACTTTTGTTTGCCTTTTCAAGTTGACACCGGACCAGGGAACGCGAGTAAGAAGTTTAATTGAAATCGCGCTTCCAGATTTTTCTGGAAATTGAGCCGAATTTGACCATCTTTCGACATTTTTAAGGGGGTTTCTAGAAAAAATGAAGCAAGCATGGAGGAGAATGTTCGAGTTTAATTTTTCTATAACATAGCAGTGTTATATCGTAAAATAATAGTTTCATCATGCTCTTTCAGAAAATATATACATATAAGTGATTTGGGTTGAAGGTTTTACGACAATTGGTGGCCGAAAAACGGACCCATAGTCTATTCCATGCCGAATGGAAGAATCTCTGGAGTGCACCCTTTAAAGCATAATAGTGGAGTCTATGCATTATCTTAATGTAGACTCCGTTACGGAGCGGAGATGTGTCATTACGCCAGATTGTTTAATTTTGACTGCCTAGTTACACCTGAAGCGCTATTTTCGGAAGCAGGTGAAAAGAAGACCAGGAGTTGGATTAAAATAATCCACAGTGTGTCCATTAGTATACTATTGAGGTTATTGCATACTGTATTCCATAAAGCAGTTATCTCCCCCTGGAATGAGATTTCGGTGGATATTATGGCAGAACGAGGTCCTATCAGAATGATATAAATTTGCCAGTGTAAATTTTCTTTACAAGAGAACCCATTTACAGTCCATAAAGGATGGAATGGATGTATAGTATTATGGTTCTACGAATTATTTCTCAAGTTTCTGAAGTATTTCCCATGTTTCTAGGACAAAATTTAGTGCAAAATTACCAATAATTTGACTTGGTTACATCTCTTATTTGCATTTTCCCGGGTTTCTGCTATCATTGGAAAGCGGAAAAGCAACCACGGCCTTCATATTGTCGAATGGATGACCATTATTAAGAAGAAATAGGTTAATTTTGAGTTTTGTTCTCGAAAATCCTGCTAGAATTGGCAAAAGTGATCAAAACAAAGATGGGGTAGGGGAAAGTTATCGGTCGGATTTCCCAAAATAATATGTATAACTGGCAAGTGTTGTATACCGCCATACTCGCAAACACTCAGAGATTACGATAAATGTGAATAATTAATTTCGTAAAAAACATCCTGCCCCTTAAGGTGGGCCTCCACAGTTTCGTAGTAATAGCCCCTCTCTAATTTCATAATACGATAGACTGCCCTTGCTCTGCTACATCATAATTCTTCTTGTCTTCTTAATAGCTTATATCTATAATACCATCCTATTCAGCATTATCAACGCTGCAAACGAGTACGTAAAAATCGAGTGCTGGCTTCGTTTACCCGCTAATCGGGATCATGGAGTAAATTTTGTCCTGCCTCAGTTATGCCCCTTGGGTGTGCCTAAAAATCGGGACTCATTTACGGGAAGAAAATCTGACAAAAAAACGGGCAGGTTGACACCCACTTTTGTTTGCCTTTTTAAGTTGAGACCGGACCAGGGAACGTGAGCAAAAAAGTTTAATTGAAATCGCTCTAACAGATTTTTCTGGAAATTGAGCCGAATTTGACAATTTTTAGGGGCTTCTAGGAAAAATGAAGCAAGCATGGAGGAGAATGTTCGAGTTTAATTTTTCTATAACATAGCAGTGTTATATCTTAAAATGATAGTTTTATCATGCTCTTTCAGAAAATATATACATATAAGTGATTTGGGTTGAAGGTTTTACGACAACTGGTGGCCGAAAAACGGACCCATAGTCTATTCCATGCCGAATGGATAATCCCTGGAGTGCACCCTTTAAGGCACAATAGTGGAGTCTATGCATTATGTCAATGTAGACTCCGTTACGGAGCGGAGATTTGTCATTACGCCAGATTGTTTAATTGTGACTGCATAGTTACACCTGATGCGCTATTTTTGGAAGCAGGTGGAAAGAAGACCAGGAGTTCGATTAAAATAATCCACAGTGTGTCCATTAGTATACTATTGAGGTTATTGCATACTGTATTCCATACAGGAGTTATCTCCCTCTGGAATGAGATTTCGGTGGATATTATGGCAGAACGAGGTCCTATCAGAATGATATAAATTTGCCAGTGTAAATTTTCTTTACAAGAGAACCCATTTACAGTCCATAAAGGATGAAATGGATGTATAGTATTATGGTTCTACGAATTATTTCTCAAGTTTCTGAAGTATTTCCCATGTTTCTAGGACAAAATTTAGTGCAAAATTACCAATAATTTGACTTGGTTACATCTCTTATTTGCATTTCGCCGCGTTTCTGCTATCATTGGAAAGCGGAAAAGCAACCACGGCCTTCATATTGCCGAATGGATGCCCATTATTAAGAAGAAATAGGTTAATTTTAAGTTTTGTTCTCGAAAATCCTGCTAGAATTGGCAAAAGTGATCAAAACAAAGATGGGGTAGGTGGAAAGTTATCGGTCGGATATCCCACAATAATATGTATAACTGGCAAGTGTTGTATACCGGCATACTCCAAAACACTCCCAGATTAAGATAAATGTGAATAATTAATTTCGCAAAAAACATCCTGCCCCTTAAGGTGGCCCTCCACAGTTTCGTAGTAATGGCCCCTCTCTAATTTCATAATACGATAGACTGCCCTTGTTCTGCTACATCATAATTCTTCTTGTCTTCTTAATAGCTTATATCTATAATACCATCCTATTCAGCATTATCAACGCTGCAAACGAGTACGTTAAAATCGAGTGCTGGCTTCGTTTACCCGCTAATCGGGATCATGGAGTAAATTTTGTCCTGCCTCAGTTATGCCCCTTGGGTGTGCCTAAAAATCGGGACTCATTTACGGGAAGAAAATCTGACAAAAAACGGGCAGGTTGACACCCACTTTGTTTGCCTTTTTAAGTTGAGACCGGATCAGGGAAAGTGAGTAAGAAGTTTAATTGAAATCGCTCTTACAGATTTTTCTGGAAATTGAGCCGAATTTGACCATTTTTCGACATTTTTAAGGGGTTTTCTAGGAAAAATGAAGCAAGCATGGAGGAGAATGTTCGAGTTTAATTTTTTTATAAGATAGCAGTGTTATATCTTAAAATAATAGTTTCATCATGCTCTTTCAGAAAATATATACATATAAGTGATTTGGGTTGAAGGTTTTACGACAACTGGTGGCCGAAAAACGGACCCATAGTCTATTCCATGCCGAATGGAAGAATCTCTGGAGTGCACCCTTTAAGGCATAATAGTTTTGTTCTCTCTGCCACGGCTGATGCAAGGAACGGCTATGGGCTAATAGAGTTGTAATCAATTTGCTAGGTGATGTCACGTTCATGTTCAGCCCCCCCCCCCCCTCCGCCATGGCTCAATCATTGAGCCCATTGGCGATTCTCAATTTACAGCAGTTGAAAGTGTCTGTTTTTCACGGGGCGATTTAGTCCCGTAGGGACTAATGGTCCTGTATTGTAGTCAGGAAAAACTTGAGCACATTTGGTACCGTTGCCAGGGTGACTGGTTGTTTATTTAACTGCTTTAGGCTTTGAGAGGAAGAGCAGAGGAAAAGAGTCCTCAAGTTATTCAGCTACTGCAGATAGTTTTGTCAACTATTTTTGCTAGATTTTGTTTCACATGGTCTATATTAGTGAAGTTAAATATTTTCTGCTATTCTTATATATGTTCATTTGTCATTTTCACAGAGATTTCCTGCTTTAGAGCATGAATACAAAATGGATACTATTCAGAGGTTGACTTAGAGTGTTTTCCTGAAAGGATGTCATAAATCACTGGTTGATAAAAACTTTATTTAGAACACTTAACAAATACAGAAGGAAATAGTTTAAGGCAGACTTATCATATGTTTGCCATGTTGGCAAGAAATTCTAATTTTCTAGGCTTCCATTCTTGCAGAAATTATATACACGGTATGTAACTTTTGAACGATCACACAAACATCCCCTCCACCAGGCCCTCTATGCCATTTAGAGTATAGTCACATGAATGACACATGCATGACCTAGGTCAATGGCTTGGTTCACTTAGCTGATAGGGTTACTTGATAGGGTCAAACTTTAAACTTTAGATAGCATGCAGTGCTCTACATGTACAAGTCTGCATACAACCATTGTCAGAATTTGTAACCTTCCAAACTAGGGATGTACCTAGTACCTTATTGGGAGAAATGTGTGAGACTCCAAATTGTATGGCTCTTCGCCATGGGGACTGAACATCAAAGAGTTAGTGGAATTATTCCAACAGCCTATTTTACATTTAAATAGCCCCGTTTCAGTGCCTAAGGTGGCCCTCCACAGTTTCGTAGTAATGGCCCCTCTCTAATTTCATAATACGATAGACTGCCCTTGTTCTGCTACATCATAATTCTTCTTGTCTTCTTAATAGCTTATATCTATAATGCCATCCTATTCAGCATTATCAACGCTGCAAACGAGTACATACAAATCGAGTGCTGGCTTCGTCTACACGCTGATCGGGATCATGGAGTAAAGTTTGTCCTGCCTCAGTTATGCCCCTTGGGTGTGCCTAAAAATCGGGACTCATTTACGGGAAGAAAATCTGACAAAAAACGGGCAGGTTGACACCCACTTTTGTTTGCCTTTTAAGTTGAGACCGGACCAGGGAACGTGAGTAAGAAGTTTAATTGAAATCGCTCTTACAAATTTTTCTGGAAATTGAGCCGAATTTGACCATTTTTCGACATTTTTAAGGGGTTTTCTGGGAAAAATGAAGCAAGCATGGAGAAGAATGTTCGAGTTTAAATTTTCTATAACATAGCAGTGGTATATCTTAAAATAATAGTTTCATCGTGCTCTTTCAGAAAATATATACATATAAGTGATTTGGGTTGAAGGTTTGACGACAACTGGTGGCCGAAAAACGGACCCATAGTCTATTCCATGCCGAATGAAAGAATCTCTGGAGTGCACCCTTTAAGGCATACTAGTGGAGTCTATGCATTATCTTAATGTAGACTCCGTTACGGAGCGGAAATGTGTCATTACGCCAGATTGTTTAATTTTGACTGCCTAGTTACACCTGAAACGCTATTTTCGGAAGCAGGTGAAAAGAAGACCAGGAGTTCGATTAAAATAATCCACAGTGTGTCCATTAGTATACTATTGAGGTTATTGCATACTGTATTCCATAAAGGAGTTATCTCCCCCTGGAATGAGATTTCGGTGGATATTATGGCAGAACGAGGTCCTATCAGAATGATATAAATTTGCCAGTGTAAATTTTCTTTACAAGACAACCCATTTACAGTCCATAAAGGATGGAATGGATGTATATTATTATGGTTTTACGAATTATTTCTCAAGTTTCTGAAGTATTTCCCATGTTTCTAGGAGAAAATTTAGTGCAAAATTACCAATAATTTGACTTGGTTGCATCTCTTATTTGCATTTTCCCGCGTTTCTGCTATCATTGGAAAGCGGAAAAGCAACCACGGCCTTCATATTGCCGAATGGATGCCCATTATTAAGAAGAAATAGGTTAATTTTAAGTTTTGTTCTCGAAAATCCTGCTAGAATTGGCAAAAGTGATCAAAACAAAGATGGGGTAGGGGGAAAGTTATCGGTCGGATTTCCCACAATAATATGTATAACTGGCAAGTGTTGTATACCGCCATACTCGCAAACACTCAGAGATTACGATAAATGTGAATAATTAATTTCGTAAAAAACATCCTGCCCCTTAAAAGGTGGGCCTCCACAGTTTCGTAGTAATGGCCCCTCTCTAATTTCATAATACGATAGACTGCCCTTGTTCTGCTACATCATAATTCTTCTTGTCTTCTTAATAGCTTATATCTATAATACCATCCTATTCAGCATTATCAACGTTGCAAACGAGTACGTACAAATGGAGTGCTGGCTTCGTCTACACGCTGATCGGGATCATGGAGTAAATTTTGTCCTGCCTCAGTTATGCCCCTTGGGTGTGCCTAAAAATCGGGACTCATTTACGGGAAGAAAATCTGATAAAAAACGGGCAGGTTGACACCCACTTTTGTTTGCCTTTTTAAGTTGAGACCGGACCAGGGAACGTGAGTAAGAAGTTTAATTGAAATCGCTCTTACAGATTTTTTTCTGGAAATTCAGCCGACTTTGACCATTTTTCGACATTTTTAAGGGGGTTTCTTGGAAAAATGAAGCAAGCATGGAGGAGAATGTTCGAGTTTAATTTTTCTATAACATAACAGTGTTATATCTTAAAATAATAGTTTCATCATGCTCTTTCAGAAAATATATACATATAAGTGATTTGGGTTGAAGGTTTTATGACAACTGGTGGCCGAAAAGCGGACCCATAGTCTATTCCATGCCGAATGGAAGAATCTCTGGAGTGCACCCTTTAAGGCATAATAGTGGAGTCTATGCATTATCTTAATGTAGACTCCGTTACGGAGCGGAGATGTGTCATTACGCCAGATTGTTTAATTTTGACTGCCTAGTTACACCTGAAGCGCTATTTTCGGAAGCAGGTGAAAGGAAGACCAGGAGTTGGATTAAAATAATCCACAGTGTGTCCATTAGTATACTATTGAGGTTATTGCATACTGTATTCCATAAAGGAGTTATCTCCCCGTGGAATGAGATTTCGGTGGATATTATGGCAGAACGAGGTCCTATCAGAATGATATAAATTTGCCAGTGTAAATTTTCTTTACAAGAGAACCCATTTACAGTCCATAAAGGATGGAATGGATGTATAGTATTATGGTTCTACGAATTATTTCTCAAGTTTCTGAAGTATTTCCCATGTTTCTAGGACAAAATTTAGTGCAAAATTACCAATAATTTGACTTGGTTACATCTCTTATTTGCATTTTCCCGCGTTTCTGCTATCATTGGAAAGCGGAAAAGCAACCACGGCCTTCATATTGCCGAATGGATGCCCATTATTAAGAAGAAATAGGTTAATTTTAAGTTTTGTTCTCGAAAATCCAGCTTGAATTGGCAAAAGTGATCAAAACAAAGATGGGGTAGGGGGAAAGTTATCGGTCGGATTTCCCACAATAATATGTATAACTGGCAAGTGTTGTATACCGCCATACTCGCAAACACTCAGAGATTACGATAAATGTGAATAATTAATTTCGTAAAAAACATCCTGCCCCTTAAGGTGGCCCTCCACAGTTTCGTAGTAATGGCCCCTCTCTAATTTCATAATACGATAGACTGCCCTTGTTCTGCTACATCATAATTTTTCTTGTCTTCTTAATAGCTTATATCTATAATGCCATCCTGTTCAGCATTATCAACGCTGCAAACGAGTACGTACAAATCGAGTGCTGGCTTCGTCTACACGCTGATCGGGATCATGGAGTAAAGTTTGTCCTGCCTCAGTTATGCCCCTTGGGTGTGCCTAAAAATCGGGACTCATTTACGGGAAGAAATCTGACAAAAAACGGGCAGGTTGACACCCACTTTTGTTTGCCTTTTTAAGTTGAGACCGGACCAGGGAACGTGAGTAAGAAGTTTAATTGAAATCGCTCTTACAGATTTTTCTGGAAATTGAGCCGAATTTGACCATCTTTCGACATTTTTAAGGGGTTTTCTAGGAAAAATGAAGCAAGCATGGAGGAGAATGTTCGAGTTTAATTTTTCTATAACATAGCAGTGTTATATCTTAAAATAATAGTTTCATCATGCTCTTTCAGAAAATATATACATATAAGTGATTTGGGTTGAAGGTTTTACGACAACTGGTGGCCGAAAAACGGACCCATAGTCTATTCCATGCCGAATGGAAGAATCTCTGGAGGGCACCCTTTAAGGCATAATAGTGGAGTCTATGCATTATCTTAATGTAGACTCCGTTACGGAGCGGAGATGTGTCATTACGCCAGATTGTTTAATTTTGACTGCCTAGTTACACCTGAAGCGCTATTTTCGGAAGCAGGTGAAAAGAAGACCAGGAGTTGGATTAAAATAATCCACAGTGTGTCCATTAGTATACTGTTGAGGTTATTGCATACTGTATTCCATAAAGGAGTTATCTCCCCCTGGAATGAGATTTCGGTGGATATTATGGCAGAACGAGGTCCTATCAGAATGATATAAATTTGCCAGTGTAAATTTTCTTTACAAGAGAACCCATTTACAGTCCATAAAGGATGGAATGGATGTATAGTATTATGGTTCTACGAATTATTTCTCAAGTTTCTGAAGTATTTCCCATGTTTCTAGGACAAAATTTATTGCAAGTTATCTCCCCGTGGAATGAGATTTCGGTGGATATTATGGCAGAACGAGGTCCTATCAGAATGATATAAATTTGCCAGTGTAAATTTTCTTTACAAGAGAACCCATTTACAGTCCATAAAGGATGAAATGGATGTATAGTATTATGGTTCTACGAATTATTTCTCAAGTTTCTGAAGTATTTCCCATGTTTCTAGGACAAAATTTAGTGCAAAATTACCAATAATTTGACTTGGTTACATCTCTTATTTGCATTTCGCCGCGTTTCTGCTATCATTGGAAAGCGGAAAAGCAACCACGGCCTTCATATTGCCGAATGGATGCCCATTATTAAGAAGAAATAGGTTAATTTTAAGTTTTGTTCTCGAAAATCCTGCTAGAATTGGCAAAAGTGATCAAAACAAAGATGGGGTAGGGGGAAAGTTATCGGTCGGATTTCCCACAATAATATATATAACTGGCAAGTGTTGTATACCGCCATACTCGCAAACACTCAGAGATTACGATAAATGTGAATAATTAATTTCGTAAAAAACATCCTGCCCCTTAAGGTGGCCCTCCACAGTTTCGTAGTAATGGCTCCTCTCTAATTTCATAATACGATAGATTGCCCTTGTTCTGCTACATCATAATTCTTCTTGTCTTCTTAATAGCTTATATCTATAATACCATCCTATTCAGCATTATCAACGCTGCAAACGAGTACGTACAAATCGAGTGCTGGCTTCGTCTATACGCTGATCGGGATCATGGAGTAAATTTTGTCCTGCCTCAGTTATGCCCCTTGGGTGTGCCTAAAAATCGGGACTCATTTACGGGAAGAAAATCTGACAAAAACGGGCAGGTTGACACCCACTTTTGTTTGCCTTTTTAAGTTGAGACCGGACCAGGGAACGTGAGTAAGAAGTTTAATTGAAATCGCTCTTACAGATTTTTCTGAAAATTGAGCCGAATTTGACCATCTTTCGACATTTTTAAGGGGTTTTCTAGGAAAAATGAAGCAAGCATGGAGGAGAATGTTCGAGTTTAATTTTTCTATAACATAGCAGTGTTATATCTTAAATAATAGTTTCATCATGCTCTTTCAGAAAATATATACATATAAGTGATTTGGGTTGAAGGTTTTACGACAACTGGTGGCCGAAAAACGGACCCATAGTCTATTCCATGCCGAATGGAAGAATCTCTGGAGTGCACCCTTTAAGGCATAATAGTGGAGTCTATGCATTATCTTAATGTAGACTCCGTTACGGAGCGGAGATGTGTCATTACGCCAGATTGTTTAATTTTGACTGCCTAGTTACACCTGAAGCGCTATTTTCAGAAGCAGGTGAAAAGAAGACCAGAAGTTGGATTAAAATAATCCACAGTGTGTCCATTAGTATACTATTGAGGTTATTGCATACTGTATTCCATAAAGGAGTTATCTCCCCCTGGAATGAGATTTCGGTGGATATTATGGCAGAACGAGGTCCTATCAGAATGATATAAATTTGCCAGTGTAAATTTTCTTTACAGGAGAACCCATTTACAGTCCATAAAGGATGGAATGGATGTATAGTATTATGGTTTTACGAATTATTTCTCAAGTTTCTGAAGTATTTCCCATGTTTCTAGGACAAAATTTAGTGCAAAATTACCAATAATTTGGCTTGGTTACATCTCTTATTTGCATTTTCTCGCGTTTCTGCTATCATTGGAAAGCGGAAAAGCAACCACGGCCTTCATATTGCCGAATGGATGCCCATTATTAAGAAGAAATAGGTTAATTTTGAGTTTTGTTCTCGAAAATCCTGCTAGAATTGGCAAAAGTGATCAAAACAAAGATGGGGTAGGGGAAAGTTATCGGTCGGATTTCCCAAAATAATATGTATAACTGGCAAGTGTTGTATACCGCCATACTCGCAAACACTCAGAGATTACGATAAATGTGAATAATTAATTTCGTAAAAAACATCCTGCCCCTTAAGGTGGCCCTCCACAGTTTCGTAGTAATGGCCCCTCTCTAATTTCATAATACGATAGACTGCCCTTGTTCTGCTACATCATAATTCTTCTTGTCTTCTTAATAGCTTATATCTATAATGCCATCCTATTCAGCATTATCAACGCTGCAAACGAGTACGTACAAATCGAGTGCTGGCTTCGTCTACACGCTGATTGGGATCATGGAGTAAAGTTTGTCCTGCCTCAGTTATGCCCCTTGAGTGTGCCTAAAAATCGGGACTCATTTACGGGAAGAAAATCTGACAAAAAACGGGCAGGTTGACACCCACTTTGTTTGCCTTTTTAAGTTGAGACCGGACCAGGGAAAGTGAGTAAGAAGTTTAATTGAAATCGCTCTTACAGATTTTTCTGGAAATTGAGCCGAATTTGACCATTTTTCGATATTTTTAAGGGGTTTTCTAGGAAAAATGAAGCAAGCATGGAGGAGAATGTTCGAGTTAAATTTTTCTATAACATAGCAGTGTTATATCTTAAAATAATAGTTTCATCATGCTCTTTCAGAAAATATATACATATAAGTGATTTGGGTTGAAGGTTTTACGACAACTGGTGGCCGAAAAACGGACCCATAGTCTATTCCATGCCGAATGGAAGAATCTCTGGAGTGCACCCTAAGGCTCTAGTTACCAATAAGACTTGCGAATGTGCATTCAATATGTTGTTCGTCTTTCATCAACATTGTACATAATTACATTGCTGTATACATGTGACAATTCTCGCTTTTATGTAAAATCGGTACTTACTTTGGCAACCGAGCTCCAACGGCATTTTCTCTTTATTTGTCAATTATATTATAACCAGAGCTCAGCAATGCGACGCCGTCTATTCACCATTATATCATTTAATTAATAAATTCTGACTACATTAATCGCTTACTGCTAATATATTCTATTTCTTACCATTTGGATATAACAAACCCTCTGGGATTTTATTCCCGTCATTCTCAGCTTTACACACACATATATATATATATACATATTGTACATACTGTATGGTGATTAAATCTTCATTCATTCATCACTTATTCTCTGGCCAAAACGTGTATTAACAGGAATAATCGGGAGCCACCTTGGGTTATTTCCAGTCTGATTAAAACTCAAGACTTCATAACTGCTCCTCTATCAAACATGTCGCTAATTAAGATCTGGGACAGTCTGTATCTTAAATCTGTCGCGCATGTCAGACTGTCGACCAATCACAGTCCAACTTCAACGGGCGAATAGGTGCCTATCCGATTATTTCTGTAGTAAACGAGGCACAGAAAAAATCCAACCCAGGCGGCTAACGAAGTTCTTCCTCTCCATGAGCAATCACCGAAGATTATTATTTGGTCGGATAAGCACCTATTCGCTCGTTGAAGTTGGATTGTGATTGGTCGCCAGTCTGACATGCGCGACAGATTTAAGATACAGACTGTCCCAGGTCTTAATTAGTGAAATGCCCGATAGATGAGCTGTTTAATATTAAGTCTGAGTTTTAATCAAATTGGGTTATTTCTACCGCCAAATGAGTGAGCTAATCCGACCATCCTTGCTAAGTGTCGTTCCTGGATCATATGAACGTTTGCCTCTGAAAATCTCTGTTATGCGCTTTTCCATGTTTAGCGTTGGTAAGACAAGCGTTTTGAGAGCCTCAACATCTCGCCTTGTGGGTCGATTCGCTAAAGCTGCAGTAGTATTGAAGGCGTACAATGTAGAGCAAACTTTCCAAGAACAGGTGTACAATGTAATTTTTTAAAACCGTATCATTGGAAAAGTACGAAGTCCAAGCCGCGATGATTTGGAAAAAAAATTATATCTCCTGTCACAAATAGCGGATGTACATCCTCAAATCCTATAAAACGTGTGTAGCAAATGTCAAAATCATCCAATGAAAGCTGACAGCTTCAGCAAACTTTTCTGTATAGGCATACATGTATGTACAGGCATACACGTGTGTACATTATCTTTGGCAAATTTCTAAGTCCAAAACCTCATAATTTGGACAAAAATTAATATTTCATCTCATAAATATCCCCGGCACATCCTCTAATCATAGGAAACATGTGTACTGGTACCAAGTTACATAATTATCCAGAGACATCTGACAACTTCGGCAAACTTTCAATGAACAGTTGTACAGATACACTTTTGCTACACAAAAAACCTTATCATTTGTCATAATTTGGACCATTTCATCTTATAAACAGCACAGGCACATCCTATAATCATACGAAACACTTTATACTAAGTTTCATAATCATTCACTTACAGCTGACAACTGCAGCAACAGGAATACATGTGCAAGATTGCCTAACAAAAAACCTTATCATTAGATTTTGACATTGGAGCAGCCTAGAATCCCTGCGGAAGTGCCATAACTGACCCCCTAGTGAAATTCCCATATTTCTTCTATTTTATTTTTTTTCTGATTTTTTTTTATTTTGTTAAAGCAAAAACATTATCATTTCTGGGGAGGGGACACCGACATCGACGACGATATCCCCCCCCCCCCCTCTCACAATATCACCCCTTTACTTCGTAAGGCGAAGCAAAAATAGATAATCTAACATCACTTCGGGATCTAGTCCCATAACGGTGCCACATTCTGACAATATGGCAGGTAGACTTGAAAAAATAAAACGCATAATGATGTATTATCCATATGTGTGTAGGACAGTTGAGGTCTAGTACGGAAGCGTACCAAGTTTCAATGCCGGAATAGAATTACCGGGAAAACTACCCACGGGGCATTATCCAGGGTTCAGTTTTCGATCTGAGTCCCAATTGGGCAAGTGATAAAATACGCCCATTAGGACATTCTTCGCGATACAGCACGTAAGCGTGTCACGTTTGGTGTCAATAATCCTGGACAGTTTGAAACAATTCATTATAATAATCACAGAGAGAGGAACAACCCAGTTCAATACACACAGGTACATATATGAAAGAAATGGTTATAACTAGTATAGTGTTGAAAATACGGGTACATATCCGTTTAATATATCTACGAACCTCCCAACCATCCAATCGTTTACCCTACACACACTTATATGGCAAAGTGACACAGATCCCGGGGTGCAGAAAGATACGTGTCAAGTTCCAACGTTAGCATGCTGCATGGGATGAATTACGCACGTGGCATTATCCAGGGTCCAGTTTTCGACTGGGGCCCTAATTGGGAAACTGAATAATTAAGCCCGCTGAGGCAATCCCCGGGATACAGTAAAGAGTGCGAGTCACGGTTGGTCCCAAATACAATCCTTGTCATTTCAAACAATCTGTTAACACACAGACAGACAGGAATAATCCGTATATATACATTGTATATTGATATGTAGTGTAAAAATAATTAAAACTACAAAATGCGCACCAAGTGGGGTGAATTAGGTCGAAAGACACTCCATTGTGAGTGCTACCTTGGATCAAAGACATCTTCATTCGTCAAATTATGGCAAGAATCTTTGAATAATGACGAGTAACTGAGACATAATCTTAGCAGAAGGGGGTCGCTATAATGCGAAAACTCTGATCACTGGTAACACGAACTGCAAACTCGAATTGGTCACACCATGGTGCAACGCTTTTACATTAACATCACCAGTTCAGAAATGATAGAACGCATCGTTGGGAGTACTTACAGATACCAAAATACAGATACCAAGGAAACATATAAATGAACACCAAAATGAATAAAATCGCAAAATTTCATCACTTTCTCTGGCTAAATAAGGTATTACCAGGGTCAAATGGCGGCCATCTTGAAGGATAGCCGCCATCTTCGATTTCAGTTGGCTAACAATATTTTATGGAAAAGTATCTTACTTAGAATATCCATACCCAGTTTCGTCATTTTAACCCTTGCTTCCGAGAATCTGTGTTATCCGTATTACAAAGTGTTTCATTGGTGAAGAAAGTGGTAAATCTTACACAGCCTGTTTGAAGCTTGTTTCCATGGCAACGGCACCACATTTTGACAGTACTGCAGGTAGATTTGAAAAGCAGGGACCATCAACTTTAAAATCATATATAATCCAGGTGTGTGTAGGGTGGGTGCATTAAGTCGTCCGTGGAGGTGACGCTGGGCACTCGCCTATATGGGTGTCCAATAATTCACGCGGGTATCGGTTTGGTCCATTTCAGATCTATATATGATTTTGATGTAAAATGAGAACTTCAGGAAAATACATCAAGAGTAAATTAGTATTGAAGATTTTCTTCAATCTTGAAAGAATTAGTAATTGGTCAGACTGCGGCCGCGATAATGTACTAACAATTTTAAATCGTACATTGTGTTAACAGCCAAGTAAGACAAATAATAAAGTTAATTCATTTATTTACTGATTTACGGACTATGACTTCAAAATATGTCTGTAAACATCAATGGAAGATGAATATTTCTATATATTTGATTGTGTGCATGTGCACTTCAGAATTAAGACATTTTCTTATTTAGTTGTGGGAATAAAATGACTGTGAGTCGCCCATAACTCAGATATTATTGTAACGGCTTTTTCGCGAACGTATACCATATTATTTTGCTGAGAGTGCCTTTCCTTTATGTCCTGAAATGGGGCTGAGAAATAATAGGATTGATTGCCTCTAGTAGAATCAAACGCTGGAGGTTTATCATTCTTCCAACGTCAGAGTTTGTAACCTCCAAACCGTCGGTAAACAAGATTCTGACTTCACCCCTATACAAATGCCTGGCGCGCAGCCGCATTGCCGTCTTTTCCGCTGAGCCAATGAGAGAACGCGTTATATTTTCCGGCTGACTACGTTATCACAGCTGATCACCGCGTGGAGACGGGCGGTCATATTGTAAACAACATTTGACAGGCTAGCATTCCGATTCACGCTGAGAACTATTGTAAGCATTAATTGATAATGACCCTGGAAAATGGATCAAGCATGTGGTAGTGACCAGACAATCAACAAGCGTGCGTCTTTCAGAAAATTATATTATGGCCAAGTGTATTGAATGATATCTGTGTTTCATGTCGCCGGTCTTGAACTCAGTGAGGGAGGGTAACACAACACAAATCAACGTCAACGCAATATATAATATTGAAAAATTACTCAACTAAAATTACTCATCTGAACTTCAGCGAGGTATATATTATTATGTATTTATGTGCAACAAGTAATAAAAACAACCAGTGAAGGAGGTGGACGAGAAATATGCATCGGAATACATCATTGGCCTAAATATTAAATAATAAGATATCTGCAGTTAAATGTGTTTCCCGGGTTATAACTATAAATAATATTAAGATTTTGTTTGAAAATAACGGATTTCATTTCAGCAACTGTGCAACTGTGACTTAATTTAATAATTGATTCAGTTTTTTTTTCAAATAGCAATTTCTTATCAAACTAACTTATTTAAATTTGTTCAAACTAAAAAATGTTTATCAAATAAATTGGCTTTGAATTAAAAAATGACAATACCAGTATTATCACAATTTTCAGTATTATAGTATAAAACTAACTCCAGAAAGCCGCACCTACAATCATACTGGTGAAGCTCAGACTTTTTGCGTATCAGCATATTAAAGTCATCGTCAATCCATATTTATAAATGATAGAATGGTACATGTACAATCCCGACACCGCCATGTATGTATATATTCCTAATACACGTGTGTTTCGAGCCCTGTGTACTCTCGTCGGGGGAGACAGGAGGCATGTATTGTATGCGCCTCAAACACTTGTGTATTATCTCATACTGTTAGTGTTTTAATGCCAAGTTTTTATAGACCTGAAATGTTATAGGTCACCCTTTGTGCGTATTTGCACAGATCATAAAGGGTACTGGTAGGTCAATTCTGTCGTTATATTTGATCAAACAGCGACCTGATAATTAGCAAATCGCGTTTCTCTTCTTGATTTAACAGTAATTCGAGGCTTGAGAATACAAATGAATAAGGTCCCTCCTGTAGTTTTTCTGTCGCAATCGCCAGGTCCAAGATATGTGGCAGTAAATCCCAGGGCTCGAAGTACATTTACTTGCTCGTTCATGATGGAAGTTAACTGACAGATCACAAATACCAGTCCGGTTTTTTAAACAGGACGCCCCTCAAAGATTTGCCTCTGTTCGTTCTCGTCGATATACAACGCCTATGTTGATTGGCTCGCCGAAGTTACGCTAAGCTTTTCGGAAATCTTCGGTCCTATTCGGTAATCTCAACAAGTTCGCTTCATTTAGTAACGGAGGCTGTTGATTGGGCGAGAGCCATGCGCAGAAAAGCTGCGCGCCGCAATTAGCCCCACTTTGACATCAGAGGGTGTATACGACAATAGGAGATATACAATCTGATGCCATGAGAATGGAGGTTTATATGGACGCTAAACTTAATAATTCGCGATGCATTTCTAAACCGTAATCGGATACACTACGAAATAGAAGAAAAATCATGACCAGTTATGCCAACGATAATATGTTGCTGCTTGGACAATAACCGTCCCATCTTTCACGTCGGTTTGCTCAACACACTTTCAGACCTAATACAATATTACAATTTTTGTATTGCAAACTAAAATAGCAGACCCTCTTAAAGTATATGTGGCCCCGTTCTGTTCCTTTGAGGGTCCGTTGTGGTATGTCGGGAGTCCGTTGTGGGTCAGTTCTGGCCCGTTAGCAGGACCGCTATGGAAAGCCATCAGTGTCATAACCTCTGGTTTTCCACACGTGGTAATTCGATTTTCCACGCGTGGAAATTCTATTATCCACGCGTGGAAAATACAGCCAACGGTTTGGCTTGTAATTACCACGTGTGGATATTTCGACCAATTACTCAACTTGGAAATACCACACGTGGAAATTATTTACCACGTGTGGAAAATATCCACCAGTGACAGAACTGGGAATACCACGTGTGGAAATTATTTACCACACGTCGTATTTATCAACCAATCATTGAATTCGGAAATACGACGCGTCGTAAATAATTTCGACACGTGGTATTCCCAGCCAATGAATAAGAGCTTAACGAAGAAAGCTGGTCCCTTCAGAATGTCGGAAATCGACAGTTTGCGGCGGTTCAAGTATCAGTTCTCCGAATGTGTTCGTCTAGCCGGAACAGACAATCTGCAACAGGACACAGCAGTGTTGAGCAGTGCAGGAGTTTCACCTGAGGCTGAGTCGTATAGGTCGACGACCGTACGACAGATAAGACAGGGTGAAAATGCGTGAATCTGCTTTCTGTAACGATTGTTTTGATTCGTAGATTCGAAAATAGAATTACCACGTGTGGAAAAGAGAATTACCACGTGTGAAAAGCCCAGTGAAATACCACGCGTGGAAATTATTTACCACGCGTCGTATTTCCGAATGCAATGATTGGGTGATAAATACGACGTATGGTAAATAATTTCCACACGTGGTATTCCCAGTTCTATCATTGGTGGATATTTTCCACACGTGGTAAATAATTTCCACGTGTGGTATTTCCAAGTTCAGTAATTGATCGAAATATCCACACGTGGTAATTACAAGTCAAGCCATTGGCTGGATTTTCCACGCGTGGAAAATCGAATTACCACGTGTGGAAAACCAGAGGTTATGGCACTGATGGCTTTCCATAGACCGCAACCGAGAGCACAGGGAAGCACAGCACTTGCTCAGTAAATATGGAAAGCCATCAGTGTCATAACCTCTGGTTTTCCACACGTGGTAATTCGATTTTCCACGCGTGGAAAATCCAGCCAATGGTTTGGCTTGTAATTACCACGTGTGGATATTTCGACCAGTTACTTAACTTGGAAATACCACACGTGGAAATTATTTACCACGTGTGGAAAATATTCACCAATGATAGAACTGGGAATACCACGTGTGGAAATTATTTACCACACGTCGTATTTATCACCCAATCATTGAATTCGGAAATACGACGCGTGGTAAATAATTTCCACGCGTGGTATTTCACTGGGTTTTTCACACGTGGTAATTCTCTTTTCCACACGTGGTAATTCTATTTTCAAATCCACCGATCAAATCAGTCTTTACAGAAAGCAGATACACGCACTTTGACTCTGACTTATCAGTCGTACGGTCGTCGACCCATACGACTCAGCCTCAGGTGCATGGAACTCCTGCACTGCTCAACAAAAAACTTATTGAAGTTTGCTACACGTGCCTGTATTTTATGAAATTGACAGTGTCCTGTTGCAGATTGTCTGTTCCAGCTAGACGAATACATTCGGAGAACTGATACTTGAACCAAACAAACTGTCGATTTTCGTCATTCTGAAGGGACCAGCTTTCTTTGTTAAGCTCTCATTCATTGGCTGGGTAAAATAAGATTTCGACGCGTGGATAAATGGGAATACCACGTGTCGAAATTATTTACCACGCGTGTATTTTCGAATTCAATGATTGGGTGGTAAATACGACGTGTGGTAAATAATTTCCACACGCGGTATTCCCAGTTCTATCATTGGTGGATATTTTCCACACGTGGTAAATAATTTCCACGTGTGGTATTTCCAAGTTGAGTAATTGGTCGAAATATCCACACGTGGTAATTACAAGTCAAACCATTGGCTGTATTTTCCACGCGTGGATAATTTAATTTCCACGCGTGGAAAATCGAATTACCACGTGTGGAAAACCAGAGGTTATGACACTGATGGCTTTCCATAAGTAAACGGCGGCTGGCGTCAGAGACATCAGAAGCGTCGTGCAGTCTGTGTTCGTATCAGCTGATATATGATATGCTGTTTGTATTTGGACTGTTCAAATATATACTGATATGCAGCCATGCGTTTTAATTTCTGTTTGGATTCGGTATAATCTGCTTGCTGGGTCAAGTTCCAGATCCACCAAAACTATGTGTGAATGACATATAATCACCATCTAATTTTCACACTCAAATCACCTATGTTCAGGTTTGTGTCCTGAAGGTCTCTATCATGGGTTAGCTGTGTGTGGGGAGTGCTCTCCTACATAGTCCGATTTATTCTGCCAATTACCCTGCAGTAATAATTGCAATCGATGTATATGAAAAAATAAATGCATCCGTGAGTATACCATGGTGGTTTACTGATACTGTGATAATTATGGTTGGTCGATCCTGGACAAGCAAGCTATAATTACTAAATTACTAAAGACTAATTACATCCATGACAAAATATTTCGGACTTTGATATGTTGGAACCGTGGCCAGCACACGACGAATGTCGCATGCAAATCACGAGAAAACAGTTATTCCACGAGTAATCCGGACAGAATTTATTAAGCGTGCAGAGCACTTCGCCAAGAAAAATAATTAGGTGTGGGGAGGGCGAAATGCCCAAGCCGAATAATTATTTTTCTTGCCCCTTGAGCTGTGGGGCTGAAACTTACCACACTATAACCTTGGGTCAAGATCTACCAGAAAATGTAAAAAGAAATCCGCTTTTTTTCAAAAACGGCATTTTTTGGTCGATTTTTCGGTCGGATTTTTCGCATTTTCTATTTATGCAATTTCCCCGCAAAAACTACATGATAAATTAGTAAATGTTAATGTGATGTGAAATAAAATAGTTTTTGCCCACATTTCGTCGAGGAAAAGCAGAAATTTTGAAAAAATATGACAAAAACATCACTTTTCTGGTACCCCACGTGGACGCCATCTTGCATTTACCCATGATCCTCCGCTCGGGGGTTATGCAAATAGGCTCAAAATGACCCCAATATGATAAGATATACAGTCAAGGAGTTTCAGCTCTCCATTGTTTCACCCCCCTTACACTCATGCGTATAATTTTTTTTATAAATATTTATTCAGGTTTATAGAGCAACAAGAAACACAATACAATCACAAAGAAGTCACATATACGAAAACAGTCAACAATGGAACACTTGGACATACTGATGATACATGTAGTTATAAGTAATTTCACTGTGTGATAGTGGAACCTTTGTTTTTAATCTAAAAAGGAAAGAAAAAAGAAAAGCTACGTTTTACAGATACATACACGGAAAAAATCCATACATGGCACATGTACAAGTACAGAGATTTATGGACAGTATTACAGCTATAATTTTTACGGTGATACCCAAGATACAAAAAAAAGCGATGTCAGTAAAAGTATAGCCAACAAAACTCATGCGTATAATTCAGTGTAGATGAATACGCTAGAATATGTGAAATTTGATGATATTCTGAAATTTATCAGAGTTGACAAGGGTTAATTTCACGAGCTAAAGATCTTTTCATCGTGACTTTAATAGTGGTATGAACGTAGTATATTTCAAGTCAGTATATAGTTGTTCCGTATTCGTGATCTCTTAATTCTGGCGGTATAATATGACAAATGAGTACGGAGAACGGTATGTAGAGGTGTAGGTGGTTTTGTCGGGTAGGATAGTTATGAACATATTGTAGCCTGGTAAAGTAGTTATGAAAGTGTAATGCTAATGAGAAGGTATGGTGTATGGTTTTATATTTGTTAAAAGTAGGATTGTATGATCGTTGATTTTATCAAGTTAAAATATTTTGTCTGCGCGAATAGAGATTCAGCGTGTCTAGAATTTTACATATAATGCGAACAAGACGTTTAGTGAGAGGAGCAGTGTGGATAGGAGATGTATTTCTCCAGACTATATTACAGTATGTAAATAATGAGTAATATAGGGTAGCAAGGGTATTTTTATTAATACATTCCTCAATATTATTGATGACCCAGTGTTCCTATGTAATTTAGAGCATATGTTTATTCCTGCATTTTTCAGTTGAGCTTACTATTAAATGTACTCCTAGAAACTAATTCTGGTTATTTCGTTGTTAACTTTAATTGGTGGGGAAAATATGATGGATGAGCGAAATGGTTTGAAAAGCATGAATTTTGTTTTGTTAATATTTAGCGAGAGTTTATTGCAGCAGACGTACTCTTATAGTTGGTTGAGTTATGTGTTTATTATTTGAGTCAGAAAGTTTGGATCAGGGGAGGAGTAGGTAATAATTGTATCGTCTGCAAATAAAGTGGTATCTAATCCTGGGACAGCTGTGATGTCATTTATCGAACCTCCGCATGTGATGGTCCGGGGGATGCACTTTTTAAGGAATTCACCACGTTAATAATTTCTTGCGGGGTACATGGTATTATTCATTATGTGAGATATCGGTTCTTGGCCACCATATAAATGCATAAATTATATGTGAAATATCGATTCTTAGCCACCATACTTGTCCCAGCAATTTTATTATATTAACTTTTTCCTTGAGTGAAAATTCATGATTTCGTAAGCTTTCTTACTGTCCCTTGTTATCGGTATATGCTGTACGGTGTATGTTATATTCGAGGCTGACAGTTTAACATGAGGGAATTGTGTTCGGTTCTGAATACTGTTTTGGTAATATAAACATCCTATTTCAATGACCCTTTAGGTCAGTTATGTTGAACACAACTATTTGTGAGAAACAGTTATTAATTTCAAATTTATACAGGATAACATATAAACTGCTTATGTAAAGGTCCATTTCCACAGCACGCGTTTTCGTAGCGACAACCACATCAGAAAAATAGCCCTCATGTTATTCAGTGGTGCAGTACTCACAGCACGCGTCAGTCGCGGCGTCATCAGAACTACATTTTTGACGCGCGACAGAATTAGAACCAGGGTTATTTCAACGCGTTGTCGCTGAACTATTGGCCAATCAGAGGGGATAGAAATCGTTAGCCGGCAACGTTGAGGGGAATCCCTCCTGAATGGCTGAAATGGCGGGAATGTCGCTGTCATAACGCGTGCTGTGGAAATGCGCCAAACGGCATATAGTTGTGGTTTGCAGTTGTGGTTGTCGCGACGCGTGCTGTGGAAATGGGCCTTAAGGATAATGAATTAACCTTGGTTTTGACGACTGAATTTATGTAATGCGACAGATTCGTGATCTACTTGTCATAATTGCACCGAATTTGTAAGGACATTTATGTTGGGTTAACTTGACATTGTAACGTATAGCATTGTATAAAATGGAATGAGCGGCACATATAGACAGGCCAAAACCATCAGGTCTCACTAGAGGCTATCATGTCTCCAATGATAGATATTACAATCTCCAGTTCCGAAAATGACTGTTTACAGAATGGTCTGATATTGATGAAGTTGTGCTAGTCTGCCTGCCAAATGTTGCCGATCATTCCTAAGTTAGGTGGAATGAATTTACAATAAATCGGCTTAATATTCAACGGACATGAACTTCGTTTTGTTGTATCCTGTCTCATATAATGAGGCTATCAAGTCTTAGAGAAATCTCAGAAGACGGACCTTGGAATCTATTATTGTACAGGTTTTATGAAGACAATCACCTAAGTCTGAGACGATTTCGAGTTACAACATCTTAAGATCACGCCCTGTCGTCTTGAAGACCGAAAATTTCATAATTAGTATATATTGTTCAGATGAGACATACAATTAAAACCATCATCAGGAGTAAAGTTAACAGAGAAGTTCAACAGTTTATATACAGACCAAAAGTCAAAATAACAGGTGCTAAATAAACAAATAATACAGAAGTCTATAAACGTATCAATAATTGACAAGTACAGTGTGTTTATCAGCAAATCTATGACAATATGGCAGTCGGTATTGGGAAATAAACATAGATAAAAAGATTGACCAGCGAGTGTGTGCGATAAAATTTTGCACACACTATCCCAGTAAACCAGGCCGACAGGTTTGGATACCAACATCAAGTTTACGATGGAGGTCATGGAGTCCAAACAACTTCCTTTCTTGGATACGCTGATCAAGGTTCGAAACGACGGTTCCTTGGGCATCAGTGTGTATCGTAAACCAACCCACACTGATCAATATTTGGATTTTGACTCACACCACCTCCTTAACCAGAAGTTGGGAGTCATTCGCACACCGTTCCATAGGGCGGAAACTGTCATCACGGATACTAATGACCGGCAGCAGGAACAAGAGTACCTCAAACGTACACTCAACAAACGCGGGTACAATGATTGGACATTCCAAAAGGCTCTAGCCCCACGATCTAACGGCAGACCACCCCGCCCCAGCGGCCAGTCCAATACTACTACGGTCTCCATTCCGTATGTGAGGAACCTTTCGGAAAAAGTGAGGAGGATTTTCGGACAGTATAATGTCAAAACGTGCTTCAAACCGCAAAATACTCTACGGAACATCCTGGTGCACCTCAAAGACAAGCCTGAGAAGAACAAGGAAAGTGACATTGTGTATGCAATCAGGTGCCAGGACCAAAACTGTCCTGATCGGTACATCGGGGAAACGCAACAAACGCTAAAGAAACGCATGAGTCAACACCGGACCGCCAAATCAGATGACAACGATTCCGCTTTATTCAAACATATGTGTGAGACTGGCCACATTTCAGCAACGAGGACGTCGTCATCATGGTCAGGGAAGGACGTTGGTTTGAGAGGGGCGTCAAAGAGGCCATTTGGGCCCGAGTGGAAAATCCCTCATTAAATCGGAATGGTGGTCTACGCTTCCGACTATCTAACGTATGGGATACCACACTGAAGAAAACAAAGAAGCGATTGTGACACTTAACTTTGCAACTCACTCTGCAAACACCATACATGTGAATTTTTTTTTTTTTCAACCGAATGTTGGATCTGACGCTTACAATATGTACTATATATAATCGTGCACTTAAATTATGTACCAATATTGGTCGAACAAAGTTGAAATTTAAACCAGTGGTTCATCGATTTACATAAGGTGTGATATGCACTTGTGTTATGCTATAGCCCGACACTGCTTTGCTCATGAATAAAACCTTACACATTTTATTGTTATACTATATATGTTCAAGACCCCTTCTCATTGATCTCGGGTACACTGCAGTGAGCAGTATTCACTTTGTAAATAACCAGTCGTAAGTACTCACTTTGTAAGAACAGTACTCACTTTGCAAGCAAGATTTCACACTTTTTATTGTTGTTCAAGACCCTTTTCAATGATCTTGGGCACACTGCAAGTGAACAGTACTCACTTTGTATGTAATCAGCTGTATATATAGATTTGTTTCCAGTTTACAACATTATTTTATAAAACATTGAGTTGATGGGCCGCGAAATCCGAATGGGAAGCGGCCCGTAAACTACAATTTCAATCAAAAATTACAACATTAGCTCTGTAAGCATTAAATATACTATTTCCAGAGACCAGTTTTACGTTCCTAATTCCAATTATTCCATGCTTGGTTGTTTTACACTTTCACTGTTCTAGGTTCTTCTCACAGCGGAGGTTGTATGGTGAAGATTT
>JAVTVY010052181.1:0-26631 GCA_036873755.1 Hanleya hanleyi | reverse complement strand
CCAGCCCATTAGATGCCCCTTCACGAATGCTTCACTTTGATACCTCATACGACCCCATCGGACCATTAGTGGCTCCCCTAGCTCCAAAACGTCTATTTTCATACCCTTGGGCCACCGCGCATGCGCAGAATGCCGATAGTTCAACCCCACACCCAGCTCATTAGATGCCCCCTCACATAGGCTTCACTTTGATACCTCACTCGACCCCATTGGACCATTAGTGGCTCCCCTACATCCCAAAACGTATATTTCCATACCCTTGGGCCACCGCGCATGCGCAGAATGCCGATAGTTCAACCCCACACCCAGCCCATTAGACCCCAGCCCATTAGATGCCCCCTCACATAGGCTTCACTTTGATACCTCACTCGACCCCATTGGACCATTAGTGGCTCCCCTACATCCCAAAACGTATATTTCCATGCCCTTGGGCCACCGCGCATGCGCAGAATGCCGATAGTTCAACCCCACACCCAGCCCATTAGATGCCCCTTCACGAATGCTTCACTTTGATACCTCACTCGACCCCATTGGACCATTAGTAGCTCCCCTAGCTCCAACACGGTTATTTTCATACCCTTGGGCCACCGCGCATGTGCAGAATGCCGATAGTTCAACCCCACACCCAGCCCATTAGATGCCCCTTCACGAATGCTTCACTTTGATACCTCACACGACCCAAGCGGACCATTTTATCTAGGGACTACTTTTTCTCCGCGGAAGGTTTTTCCCGCGACCGAATCACCGCCAAAACCACTGCCAGACCGCATCACCGCGGATGAATACATTCTGAATACATCCCCTCCAACAATTGGAACTCTCCTGTGCTGGAGGTAGCTTTTGGTCATTCTGCCGGAACTATAGTGCACTTGACCTCTCCTCCGCATTTCCTCCGCAAATGACCTCAACATCCGGGTGAAAAGAGAAGGAATAACTGTTTTATACACTACTGATATATATCGCCAAATTTGCCAAACTTCGGGAGGAGACGCTTGATGATATAGCCCTGTTTTACGAGTTTCTACAATGATGTTTTATGACGTTGATTAAAATCGTCACGTTTAACACAGGATCTAGCAAATGCTACTAGGTGAGATATTTACACGCCGTATGTGGGTCCCTCTGGTATATTACTGTTCAGATAGGGATAGTTTAAGATATCGAAATTGTAATCATCTCTTTTGCGTTAAGGTCGACAAGAGAGGCCCGCTTCATTTTTATAGAGATAAAGGTCTAAATAAGATGTGCCGCTAGGGCCATCTGTAGTTTCCTTCAAATTCAGTGATGGTGGATATATATCCTTCACTGCGTCATTTATATAGCAATTATCCACAGAAAGAAGATCTATATAGTGTTTAATGAATGAGAAGGAATGGGCTTTGAAATAATCTGTTTCTGAAATCGTCTGCATATAGTTAGGTGTTGATCGTACCACTGCTTCGTGCATACGTTGAACTTGCACCTTATCTCGACTCCGTTCTTTGGGATTGCTTCGATTTGTACTTTTCTTGTTTATACGATTCTTGTGTAGGGATCCTGGAGCGCGGAGCTCTTGAAGCTCTGAGCTCTTGGAGGTGACGTCATCCCAGAAGTGATGCCACCCGTGCCCAGAATTTGCTGCCTTGCATGAGGCATTTCAATCCTTTATGGAGACTCAGTTGGAGACGGGAAATTACGCCTTAGCCTCCAACTGATACAACTGTTTTCGAAGGGGACCTAATTTATGCAGCTGAGCGATGTGGCTTTGACGGGAGTTACCGTCCATAAAAGCAAGCGTATCCAGAAGACAATCATAGTCGGCGTTCAACCGTCAACATGCTTCATACACGCTCTGAGTCCAAACGCACGTTCACCAGATACTACGATATGATACCAGAAGATTAAACATGGGTATGAAGGTACTTACTGATACTGAGGTTGACGCAACACCAAATGGTAGTTTCTGCTTGGGGCCGTGTGGTCATGAAATTCAATATGTTCACTTAAACATCTACAATGAAAAGCGTGGCTGAGATACAAATCATCACAGGGATCACTTTTGGTTCTAGAAATATTCAGTCAGTATATTTGTCTGTGGGGTCGTAGGACTTCTTGTCAGTTCGCCGGTATCATTCTTCACCACCATTCTAATGTTGCGTTTAAATGTTGCCTCTGTATGGCGAGATTCTGCTGGTGGACGTTCCGTCCCCGAGGCTTGCCCGCTATACAAATCGTTGCCACTGTATAGTTTTGTGACTTGTAAACATGGTGGGGTGAAGCGCTTTGTCGTCGTCGGTCACTACAGGTATTTATTCTGAATACCAACTCGAATTCAATAAATACTCCCTCGTTTGGGCCGTTTTTACTATCTGACGCGGGGGAACTTACTCCCAAGCGTTACACATAGTTCCAATACAAACCACCGTAGACAGATTCTACTCCACAAGCGCTTCAATAGGATACGACCTCCGGCCCATTTGGACCACGGGTGATCCATCTATGACCCCAAAACGTCCATTCAAATGCCCTTTTTCTGCCAGACTGCGCATGCGCAGATTAACAGCAATTTCACTACACACCAGTCCAGACGGACGCTCCCCCATGAGTGCTTCAAACTGATACCTCACCCGACCAATTCGGACCAAGGATGGTCTATCACTGTCCCAAAACGTCCACCTAGATATCCTTTTTCTAAAATTCCCTGACTGCGCATGCGCGCTATAGCCTTGCTTCCCCTACTCACCACCTCAGTCGGACTCTGCCCCACGAGTGCTTCAATTTGACACCTTGCACGACCCATTTAGACCTCGGATGGCCCACCTAGATCGAAAAACGTCTTTCCCAGATCTGGCTGTGCACCACGCATGCGCATTCAGAAATTATCTCGTTTTGGGAGCGTTAAATAAGCATGAAAATGTGGAAAATGTCACATCCATATGGTTTTGCGAAATGCATGAAATGCGTTAAATAAAGTCCACAATTCCAAAACCAAAAGCAGCATTCCCACGAAAGAACTAATTAAATAAAACAATCAAACCTGTGTCGTAGAAGTACACGACCAGTGAAATGGTGTTTATTAACAGTTTAACACCAATCGAATTTAGACCTACACCATATTTTCCCAATATTCTTTATTGGTGTTGGCTAAGACCATTAAATGGTATCGAGCTAGTATTAGCATTAATCACTTAACACCAAAATATTATCTTGAGCCATTTTCAACACTCTTTAATGGTGTTGCGCAACACCATTATTCGGTGTTGAACTGGCCTCAACACAATTTTTTTATGTTCACATTGGTCAACACCATTTCTCAAAAACGGGTGTTTGGCCAACATCATTTTCCTGGCTGTGTAAGGAGAGATATACTATCAGACAAAATAGCGAAATTGAACCAATCTCAATAAGCAACATACCTTCTCGAGCACCGAGTGGAATTATGAGATATTTAACCGATATGCCGAGATGCCGAGAATGTGGAGAGAGATTGGGGCCGTGTTATCCCAGATGCATGTTTGTCAATGTTATGATATATCGTATACCGATAGCTTTATATTGGATGGGAATAAATAATTAAATAAGTCCTCATGGGTCAGTTGCCCGGTTGCACCGGTATTAATTTACAAGGTCTTTATAGAAGATTTTGTCCTTGTTCGACATACCTTTATGTCCTTGTTCGATATGACTCCGGACATTTTTTAAATAACTCGAAGATTTCACATTAACTCCATCAGCTCCCTTCCCACAGGGGCTTGTTATCTTTGATAATTGGTTAATTATGTTGATTTGAAGGAGGAGGAGGAGGTTGAGTTCGTGAAGAAAATGAGCTCCCGGTGCCCATCACTTTCAATTATGTTTTCACAATGTTCTGGTAATGTTCTGATTAGAAAATAATTTTCGTAGCGATGGGAATATCTGAAGAAGTTTGAATAATTCCTCATAAGTTTTCGATGTTTTGTTTGATATCCTTCATCATCGGTGCTTTCAATGAATCTCGATATTTTCAATAAAAACTCTACTTCTTGAATGCTAGCGATTGGTTTATCTTTATTGAAAGGTGGCGACGGTTTCGATTGCGACGGCGAAGTGTAATGCTTATCTTCTGTTGGATCTTGTATTCTTGAGCGAATATTAATAAACGAAGGGAAGCCCCAAATGACGTCCTAGTGACGTCATCAATTCGGAATTAAATATTTATATTCTAAAGTTTTATTGGAACTATGATGAGAGGACTGTCCGCATTCTTGGAGAAAGAATCGAACGCACACACTCTTGAAATAAAAGTGATGAATTTAACATTATAAATGTCCGAGGAGTGACATTATATAAAGTGTTACATTTGTAACACTCTCAGAAAGTGCTGAACAAAAGTATTATATCCAACATTATATTGCTGCATGTATCAATATACAACACTTTACAACGCTGAATTTCACTTGTAAAGCCCGGCGCACACGAGAGATATCAGCTGAGCTAACGGCCTCAATTGCCTGTCAGCTGAGGGGCTAGCTTTCGTGTGATTTCAGCGCACACGGTGAGCAAAAGTTTCACGGAATTGATTTCAGTTCCCGCATAACGTCTTCTTTAAGTCTATTTTGAAGAGTCGAGCGTATGAATCGCTTGAAAATAACATGCGATTCATTGGCCGGTCCAATAAAACTGCTGAGCTGTTTGCTTGCGTTCGCCGCACACGCTGAGGATTTGGCCTCGCGAGGCGAAATTATCAAACAAGTTTGATATTTTTTCCCCGGTCTCGCGAGGCCAAAAACTCACCAAAAACTGCCCGCACACGAGAGCTAGCCCCTGAGCTGAGAGGCAATTGAGGCTGTCAGCTCAGCTGATAGCTCTCGTGTGCGCCGGGCTTTAAGTGTTGTATTGCTTCTGTGATGTAACATTGCAACGTTGGATATAACACTTTTTCAACACTCTGAGAATGTTACAAATATAACACTTTATATAAGATTAATCAAAATCAGACGCTTTCACTAAAGGTTCTGACGAAGTTACGCAGTTATGCTGAGCGAAAATAAATGGTCCATCGCCAAAGTTACGCAGACACGCTGTCCGAAAGCGAGGTCTATACCTGGAGTTACGCTGGCAAAAACAAGAAAGGGTCTAACGAAGTTACGCAGTTACGCTGATCAAAAATACCTGCTTCATCTTCGAAGTTACGCCGTTACGGAACAGGAGAGGTCTGCAGATGGAGTGATGCTCTTACGCTGTCAGAAAAAACGGGAGGTCTATAGCTGGAGCTTTCTCAAAGAGAGCCGTGTCTGCCCGCGGGAGACCAAAGCTCTTTCTCGCAGTAGGGAGTCTCGCGAGACGAGAATGTATCTGGAGTTCCGCAAATATACTGCAAAAAAGAGAAACGGTCTGACGAAGTTGCGCAGAGAAAAAGGCATATTGTCCGAAGTTACGCAGTTACGCTGACCAAACAACAAATGGTCCATCACTGAAGTTACACAGTTACGCTGTCCGAAAGAGCGGTCTATAGATGGAGCTACGCTGAGAAAAAGAGAAAGGGTGTGACGAGGTTACACAGTTACCCTGAGAAATATTTTCAATTCACCGAAGTTATGCAGTTATTCTGAGTAGTGGGCTTATCACTGTAGATAGTCTCATTCAAACACAGAAAGCCTGATGTATGGCAAGCCAAAGTGCTTTTTATTCCGAATTTCCGATATCGGGAATTCAATTCCCGATATCGGAAATTCAATTCCCGATATCGGAAATTCTAATTTCCGATATCGGAAATTGCAATTCCCGATATCGGAAATAGAATTTCCGATATCGGAAATTCAGTGACAATTTTCGATATCGGAAATAGAATTTCCCATATCGGGAATTCAATTTCCGATATCGGGAATAGAATTTCCCATATCGGAAATTGTCACCGAATTCCCGATATCGGAAATGAAAGCTGGAAGCTTAACAAAACCTAGGGGTGCATTCCACACCTAAATGATGTGCGGCTAAAAACAGGCATGGGTTCGGATCTTCGGCCATAAATAGATGTAAAATCTTTAACAAAAACCTTGTAAAAGTATATATTTTCTAAATGGGCACACTCGTGCCCTTATTTCAGGAAACTTGTGAGCTATTGAACTTGAAAAGGAAAGACGTGCAATCATTCTTAACCCTTCTTCAACTTTCCTGAAAAACTCCATAAAATATAAGATAAGATAGATAAGATAAGATGGTTTATTGTTCATTTCTGCCCGAAGGCTAAAGGCACCACATCAAAACAATACATACAGGACATATAAAAAGTACAAGCAATACATAAAAACAATACGGTCAATTCAGATACAGGTGTTGTTGATTAGGCCCCGATCTGGTAACTGTGGCAGGGAAGACTACGCTATTTTGCATTTAACATACATAGTGTAATTTAGGTTTCATCTACTGTAACCTTGCAGAACAGGTATAGACATATTTTGCTATAGCATCTATCACTGATTGATCAACTGAAGACATAAGAGTACCTAGTAAATACGGACCGAGTCTCGGTATAGCCGTGGGCATGAATGAGTCAATAGTATTGAATAGAATCTAATAGAAAGTGATTCTCATTTTCTATCACCTTGCAGACACTACATAAACGATCTTCTACAGGTGTATTATGGTATCGGCCTCTTTCAATTTGGAGCCGATGTGCGCTAATCCGAAACTGAAAAAAAGAAAACTCGATGTTTTCTGTTCGTTACAGACATGACTGTATCTTCAGCGGACAATTCAGTTTTGAAGGTACAGTAAGTTTCCATTTTGCTGAATTTTGGGATCTTTTCCTTCCACTCATTTTATCAATATATGAAAATGTGTCAAATTCTACCCGCAATTCAGCGAAAACGTATGAAATGATTTTCTTTTTATGTATGTTAAAGTGTTTCCCGTCCAAAGGACAATTTAAAATGGCGAAAAAACAGGGGTTCGACCTACTCGTTTTCTTGTAAAATTTTATCGCCATATAAAGGAATCATCATTTTCGCTTCCCGAAAAAGTGCGGATTTTGGTCCGCCAGATATTCAATTCCGGACACGATTAACTCTGTAGTGGCGAGTGGGTGCGATCAACAAGCAATTGTTATATCCTCGTTTGGAGAAATGGTTACGTCCAGCAGAGTGATACTATAGATATCAGTTAGTAGAAAGGTAAGAAGAATTACCTTGCTGTCAAAATCGGGCGACCTTCCTTATTATAAAATTAGGGAGGGAGCACTTTGTACGAAACCTTGGCAAGTGTGGAGTGCACCCTAGAGTTGCAAATTCCGATATCGGGAACTCAGTGACAATTCCCGATAACGGAAATTGCATTTCCAATATCGGAAATTGAATTTCCGATATCGGAAATTGAATTTCCGATAACGGGAATTGAATTTCCGATATCGGGAATTGTCCCCGGATTCCCGATATCGGAAATTGCAATTCCCGATATCGGAAATTCAATTTCCGATATCGAAAATTCTAATTTCCGATATCGGGAATTGCAATTTTCGATATCGGAAATTCAATTTCCGATATCGAGAATTCAATTTCCGATATCGAGAATTCAATTTTCGATATCGGAAATTGAAGGTCATGAATTTCCGATATCGGAAATTTTAATTCCGATATCGGGAATTCTCGAATAAAAAGCACTTTGGCTTGCCATACTGATGTGTTACTGCATAAACAAGAATATACTACAATTGTAATAATGAACTGAAGTCCATTGTATATCAGGCAGCTTGTCATCCCCATGTACATGAATGCACCAATGTCTCGTGACTGCTTACATGAAAGAATGACCGTGTTTTGCTTCTTTAATTTTCTAGAATGTGTGATTAATACCCCAATAAATTGCGAGTACCTTATGTGATGATGTAGTTAAACGAGTGCGCCTCGAACCAGTGAAAAAATCAGGTGAGAATCAATAGGCGAGTTATTCAAATATAAATCAGGTCAAGTATTAATAGTATTAATCGATATATAGAACGTTGTTTACTTTACCTACATATAACAGATTGATTGAGATCGAGGAAACTGGGCGTCACCCTGCAGTGGAGTATTCACATTTTGGAGAAGTCTATTAAAGACCAATACAAATGTTATCCTAGTAGTATATAGAGTGGGAATCGCTTATTATTTTTGCGGCGGTGGACGAGGAAATGGCCGGTGGACATGTGGGATTAATGTGCGTTGACCTTATACCTTGTACCTGCGTTTGCTATGCCAACGTGGAGCGGGGAATTCGGGTCACGTGATAAGCTGGGTGGATGTAAAAACTAGGATATTTCCTGGAACCATAAAAAGCCGGAACATGAACTTTACACTCAAGGATCGGGGAAAAATCCCGTCCAATGTGACTAGATGGACAAATAATGGTCCGAAACGGTCATGTAAGGTCTCAATCTGAAGCGCTTACCGAGGTCAATCACGTGATTACGTGATTGGTGGCTGCATTAAAAACTAGGATTTTCCCGGATAAAATGCGGAAAACGGACTTTACACTTAAAATAGGGGAAAACCACAATCACTGGGTCATGGTGGATTGATAGGGTCTCCAAGAGGGCCGTGGACCTCCGAGAAGTTCATGGTGGAATGACGGGTGCATGTAAAAGTAGGAGTTTCCCGAAAATAAATCCGCAACTAAGGGCCGTGGTCTGCCGAATGGTACATGGCGGGATTGCGAGGTGTATGAAAAACAGACTTTTCACCCACCTTGCGGAAGAAACGGACTTTACGCCTCGAAGGTGTTTACCCTCGGGTGTGTATAGTTTAGCCCTCGTGGCTTTGACTCAGTGTGAAGAGCTTAATGGGTGCATGTGAAAGTAAGACTTCCTGTAAACAAAATATGAAAACACAGACTTTGCACCTAAATTTCGGGAAACCCCCGTTTCAGGATGGGCCCTAAATGGTCTATATGGGTGGTGGAGGGTCTCATCTTGAAGAGATTGGGATTTAGACGACGATTGAGGTGGTTTTGAGCGGAAACGGGGTCGTGGTGCCCATGCACAATGGAAAGCAGAGTAGGAGAGAAATCGGTAAGTTTGTGGGTGCAGAGAAAGCGGTACGTTTGTGGGTGCACAGGGGTGTGTTTGAGAGACCACTCTTGATCCAAATATAGCGTGAAAGCTTTCATCTTCAAGCTCCCGGCATGTAGACGCCGATGCCTGTTGTTTAATTAGAAAACGATGTAATCGTGCGCATGGGCAATAACTGTAGCAAAAGTGGGCAATTCAAGGGTGCTCAGGAGTGTGTTTCACCCATCTTGGGGCTATACATAGTTCAAACTGACCATACTTGGTGTCATCTTGAAGCTTTCGGCATGTAGGCTACGATGGGTGTGGTTTGGATGGAAAGGGACGTCATGGCGCCCAAGCGCAGTAGAGGAGTAGTTGATAAAGTGGGAATTTTGGAGGTGCGTGGGGCAATGATGGTGCGATTTAGGGACCATACCTGATCCAAATATTGTGTACAATGTGTCATATTGATGTGCACTGTGGATGGGGTGTTGTGGTCATGAAGCGCATTCGCACTCCAGTAGTAGAGAAAGATGGTAATTTCGGGTGCGCCCTGGGGACATATCTACCTCTACACCCCTATACACAGATCCTTAGGGGTCACACGTGGTCTAAATGGGTCGTGAAATGTGCCAGATTGAGTGGTGAAATCATGATGCGCATGCGCACTTGGAGATAGTAGAGAAAGAGCACATTCACTCGGGGGCGTAAGTCATACCCACCCCTATAAAGTAGCCCATAGTGGCGGGTATGTAGCTCTTGGAGATGTCTGGAATGAATCCACAGAATAATATTGAGCGAAATTATATCGTCTGTGACATCAGTCGTCCGAGTACCCGCTAGGCACCTACCTACATCCCTAAGCACTAGTCCATAGGCGTAACTAGTCACATGTGAATCTGTTCTGGGTAGGACATAGTGTGTCGAACCCTAGCCGGCATTTGCAGACATATTTGCAGATATTGAGACTGATCTTGAGATCTTGAGACCAGTCGGCCATCCTGACAAACATGGATATCCTGGACAAAATTATCCATATATAGTGGTACATGTATGCAATGATTTCACAACATTTCGCGGTATAACAAAACGGTGTTTGACAGTAGTGGGATTCGAACACACGTCCCCACATCTTTGAAGAAATCTTTGAAGCAGCATGGAACCAGACACACTCCATCCACCCAATAAAACACTGATGACAGCACACAAGACACAGGCAGGACGCTTACATGGTGCAATAAAGTGATATTACAGTGCTAGACATCCCATTATCAAGTTCCTGTTGTTTCTCAGCAAATGCATTGAAGCAACAGGAACCCATAGGAATACCTAAATGCTGTTGATATATTGTATTGCCAAATTTCACACAGATATTATTAACATGGCAGTGTGACTAACGTCACAGGACCTACGAAGTAGAATTTGATATGATTTAAGTGTGTACTCGAGAGATGACTTGGGGGCCCTATGTGCTACCTTGACAGAATTTATATAGCAGTCTCTAATTGACTGTGGGTACTATTAACTTTCCCGCTGGTGGGTCATTAGCGTAACAACTATTATCGCCCTCAGTTCCCATTACCCTGAACACTTATCAGCCCAGCAGTACAGCACGAGGTCACCCAATTCTTCGCTTACCTTCGCTGATTTTACGAGAACCGGTGTCTCCAACATGATATGCCTTATCAGGGAACCCTCAAAAGTCAAAGTGAAACATACGGCCAAGGTTTCCCGATGGGCATGACATGCACTCGCTGAGCCATCAATAAATAATATAAAAAATAATTATAAATCAAATTTTCATCAGAATTCGGTCAGCACAGAACTTGCTGGTAACAATGCCCTAATGCACGTTCATGCCAAAAATCAAGGTTCCAATATCAACGGTTCTCCTTATTTTGCCGTCGAAAAGATTCGGATGGACTGACTCACTCATTACCGGACAATTTGCAAATGGTAGCCTACCTCATAGGAATAAGAAATTCAAGCAACTCTATAAGCACATGGCAGTGTGACTAACGTCACAGGGCCTATGACTCCGACGCGCACTGAACTGTTGGAAATCCCCCGTCCCAAGTTGAAATCCTGGGCACAGATGGGCACAGCCCAAGTCAGAATCACCAGAGATTTTCATTAAAAATCAACTTGCTGGTAGCAGTCCCATAATGCACCTTCATGCAAAAAAATCAAGGTTCTGATGGCAACGGTTCTCCTTATTTTGCCGAAGAAAGGATTCAGATGGACTCACTCACTCACTCACTCACTGACGAACTACCGAAAATTTGCAGATGGTAGCCTACTTCGTATGAAAAGAAACATCCCATGACTGATATCACTTGAATGTAGTGAAGCTAAAGAATGCTTCATGGCTTCTGACATTAATATATCGGCGATTCAAGTTTTCCTTGAACACCGATACTATTAGTGAACTAAGACGGTCGATGAGGTTATGATGAGGGATTGTAGTATAGAGAGTCGAGAAATCCATGTGGATTTCTGTGGGATATTTGTCCTTTCGCATCAAGTTATTCTGTAAGACATTTTGAGGTTTTCAATATCCACATGCATTCAACGCCAGAGTTATTAGAAATAATTTTATTTCCCAAAATGCTTTTACCGCATGGAGGGCCCTCGTCACCAGGGTTGAAAGAAGCTTGGTGGTCCTTTCATCAGGGCCGTTAGTAGTGAACATTGAGCAGTTAAAGCCAACTTTCACCCGGATGTAACTATGACGTCACAACTGGATGGTTTGTAACGAGTCTTTTGATTGGTTGAATTGTAAGTGTGAGGTTGAATTTGATTGGTTGAGGTGTCGTCCCTGTTGTAAAGCAAGATGGTGGGTGTCGGCCCTGTTGTAAAGCAAGATGGCGGCGTGATAGCAAGATGGCGGTGTGGTTCGGAGATGTTCGGAGATGTTCGGGTGTGTTCGGGCCTGTTCGGGCCTGTTCGCGAAGGGTGGAAAGCAAGATGTCGGTTGTCGGTCCTGTTGTAAAGCAAGATGGCGGTTGTCGGCCCTGTTGTAAAGCAAAATGGTGGCTGTGGGCCCTGTTGTAAAGCAAGATGTCGGAGTTGGTTCGTGAATGTTCGGGAATGGGGGGAAAAACATATAAAAGTAGGTGATTTTTAGTGAATGGGTTATAATCATTGGACTACTTTGGGAAGTTTTTTCACCACTGACCTGATTTGCCTGCCTGCCTGCCTGCCTGTCCAGCCATCCTGCCTGACCCGTTCCAGCTCCTGCCTGACCAGTTCCAGCTCCTGCCTGACCTCTAACCAGCCACCCTGCCCCGTGTGTTTGGAAGCATGGAAGATTTTCCCTTTGACCCAGCAGTCCCTCCTGTAGAAGTTTTGCCTGAAGACGAGCGTGTGAGGCAGCTTTATCAACGACACTGGGCTACCATACGCCATTGTTTTCACCGTGACCGTCGTCTATTGGATTTGTATAACTTTCGACTGGAAGACCTCACCTATTTGTCTACCTACGCTGAGAGCATATTTAGAGACCAGGTGACAGCGTTCAAGTTGAATATGACATTTGGGTATATTTTACGGCAGAAGAACACGGACCAGCTGCGGTATTATTACCCGAGTAATAATACGTATGTGTTTGACCAGCCGTTCACCGTAACGGAAGACATTTCCCTGCAGCCACTGCTCGAACAATTGACTACGTTGGATCCGTTGCAATGGGCCCTGTTGCAACGTCCCAATACCGAATGGCTTGTGGAAATGGTGACCAACGTCACATTTTTCGTCACGAAAATGAGAGATCATCCTATCGGTGCTCCTGTACTACTCCCTCCTTGGCTGCTTCGTCGACGCGGCCTGTATGCATTAACGCGAGGGGCAAAGGGGGCTTACAAAGATCGGAAATGTTTGTTTCGGTGTTTGGCCGTACATGTGGACGAGTGTGACCCCCAGGCTTGTGACAGAGTGGCCAATCACTATTGGCAACAGTACTTAGAGCAGCAAGACATGGATGAGCGTCACTTCCGTGGCGTTCCTTTCAAGAATTTGGATGACGTGGAAACCTTATTTAACATCAATATCTTTGTATACCGATTACAACGGGAGGACGATATATTGGTGGCTGAATTGGTGCGTCGTTCCACAGAACGGTACGCTTCTACCATGAAAGTGAATGTGTTCGACTACAATGGCGTGAGTCATTTTTCGTTGATACACAATATGAGCCAGTATTGTGAGTCTTACAGTTGCGCTCAATGCCATCGGGTGTTTCACCGTACCTCCAACTTACATCGACACGAGAAGATTTGTACGAACGCTGTGAAGCGAGTCTATCCTGGTGGTGTGTATCATAATACGCCTACTATTTTCGAGGAACTGGCCGATGAGGGTCTCATCATACCGGAGGCGGACCGTTATTTTCCCTACCGGGCGTGTTATGATTTTGAGGCCTTGTTGGAGCCCATGGACTTGTTTTCATCCAAAACACAGTGGACGCAGCGCCATATTCCCCTCAGTGTGAGCATTTCCAGCAACGTACCTGGCTATGACGCTGCACCGGTCTGTTTCGTGTCTACCGGGGATGCCCATGAGTTAATCTCCCGCATGATGGGGTATTTAGAGGAAGTCAGCGCGGCCAGTACGGAATTGTTGGTGTGCAAGTTCCAGGACATACTGGACCAACTGGACGATCGGATTCCTATACCGGGTGTAGCGTTTAGTGATGATGAAGAGTCGGAGTCGGAGTCGGAGTCGCAGTCGGAGCCCATGCAGTCGCAGGATGTGCGTTTACCCAAACCGTATGCGGAGAAATTGAAAGCGCGCTTTTTACAATACCTAGGCCAGTTACCGGTGCTGGGGTTCAACTCGGGGCGCTATGATTTGAACCTGGTTAAGGAATTTCTCTACCCTTACTTGGCCCAGGCGAATACCATCCAGTCGGTCATCAAGAAGATCAATAATCATATGGCCCTGATTACCACATCACTCCGTTTCCTGGATGTACGCAACTACCTAGCGCCTAATTATAGTTATGATCAGTGGGTGAAGGCGTATGACTGTGCACAAACGAAAGGTCGGTTCCCTTACACGTATATATCGACGCTCGACCGTTTGGCGGAAACACAGTTGCTACCGCGGGAGGCCTTCTTTAACGATTTGAAGCAAGTGGAATGTCCGGAAGACGCGTACCGTGAACTAGAGCAGGTATGGAACGACCAACACATGGAGACGATGCGAGATTTCCTCATATGGTATAATAACCTGGATGTGGTTCCTTCCCTGGAAGCGGCTGAGAAAATGGTTCAATTGTTTCGTCGTGAAATGCATGTGGACATCTTCAAGGAGTGTTTAAGTTTACCGGGTGTGGCGCTTCGCCATCTTTTTCAAGCGTGTCCGACGTACTTTTCGTTGATACAGCAGAAAGATGCGGACATGCATGCGTGTTTAAAGGCGAACATTGTGGGTGGTCCCAGTCTTATATTCCACCGTTATCACGAGAAGGACGTGACTACTCTGCCGGGTGGAAAATCTTGTGCTAAGATTATCGGTTTCGATGCCAATGCGTTGTACTTGTGGTCACTTGCTCAACCTATGCCCAGTGGACATTATACACGTTGGTTGGCCGAAGGGCGGCATTTTACGCCCCAACGCGCTTCTTCCAAACATCTCGCCGACCAGTGGATAGATTGGGAAGCCTATCGACGGGGAATTACTATACGACACCAGACCAACGCCACAGAGAAGCGTATAGGCGATCGTCGCCTCCCCGTCGATGGGTTTGCCCTGGTGGGTAACACACCCACTGTATTCCAATTTTACGGTTGCTATTGGCACGGTCACGAATGCCATTTTAGTGCTGGGTGTTTCAACGACCGACGTGGGAAAACAGGTGAGGAATTACGGAAAGAAGTGGTGGAGAACGCGGATTATGTGAAAGAGAGAGGTTACCATCTCATTGAGATGTGGGAGTGTCAATTTCACACCCTGTGTGAGGCCCTACCTCATTTACGGCGTTTCTTAAAAGAGCGCGAGTATCCGTTGAGTCGTCGTCGACTGCTGAGTCTACCCCAGATGTTCGACGCCATTCGTTCGGGGGACCTGTACGGCTTTGTCGAATGTGATTTGCATGTTCCCGACACTCTCAAACCTGTCTTCGCCCAGTGCCCGCCCATCTTTAAGAACACGCTGGTGGGTCGAGATGATATTGGGACCACCATGGGGGCCTACGCAGATCAACACGAGTGTTTACCGCATCCGCGTCGCATGTTAATTGGTAGTATGTGGGGAGAGAAGATGTTGTTGGGCACTCCGCTGCTGCAGTGGTATATGCGGCACGGTCTGGAGATTACGAAAATACACCAAGTCATACAGTACGTACCTCACGCCTGTTTTGCGGCGAATGCCGACATTGTGACGTCTGCCCGTCGTCAAGGCGACCAAGACCCCAGGAAGGCCATCATCGGTGAAAGTTGGAAGCTCACGGGCAACGGCTATTATGGCAAAACGGTAACCAACCAGGATAAGCACGTGAACGTGAACATTTGTACGACGACTCAAGCCCGCAAAAAGGTCAATTCTCCTCTCTTTCGGTCGGTGGAGGTCATCGATGACGACACGTATGAAATCACTTTAGCCAAGAAGACTATCCGTTACAACTTACCCCTGCAGATTGGATGTATGGTATACCAGGTGGCCAAGCTGCGCATGCTGCAGTTTCTATATGACTTTATGGGTGTCTATTTTAATGCATCAGACTGGCAACTCATGGAGATGGACACGGACTCGGCCTACATGGCCGTCTCTAATGCGGATTGGGAGTCCCTGGTGAAACCCGAGTTACGGGCCCAGTATGAGATGGAACGGGACCAGTGGTTACCGCAACGTGACCATTACCAGTATGATAAGCGGACGCCCGGGCTCTTCAAGCTGGAGTGGAGTGGGGATGCTATGATTGCGCTCTCCTCCAAGACGTATTACTGTTACGGGGGAGACGAAAATAAGTTTAGCTGCAAAGGAGTGAACCGGCGCGATCCCAACATCGACAAAGCTCTTTACCTGGACGTGTTGCAAAGCCAGGCCAGTGCGAGTGGCACGAATCGAGGATTTCGCGTGGTGGACCATCAGATACGCACCTATATCCAGCAACGAGACGCCTTTACTTTCTTTTATCCCAAACGAAAAGTATCGGCCGACGGTGTCAGCACTACCTACTTGGACTTGTAAAAATGTGGAACATTAACTGTGGAGTCACGAGTTATAAAACTGTAAAAAGTCAGGATGGCCGAGTGGTCTAAGGCGCCAGTCCTAAGTGCTGGTGGGCGCAATCCCGTCGTAGGTTCAAATCCTACTCCTGGCAGAACTTTTTTTTTGTACCTTAATCACTACTACTACTATTCTATGTGTACATACCACCTGTATTCTATTTGTATATATCCTTCTTGTTGACTTAAATAAAGAGAGAGAGAGAGTCAAATCATTTTTTGTGTTTTTTCAACCCTTTATTCAACAATGCACGTCAGAACAACAACGTCATAACAATATAATGTGATAATAATATGGGGTCTGCGCAGTACATGTTTTAAGTTAACCAGAGAAATGGCGCATGCACATTAAAACGGGAGGCCGTCCAGTCATAGACCAGGACATCACGGTCTTCGGCTTGACAATAATCATCAAACATATGTACAATGGTGGGCAGTGAATGTCCTCTACTCCGGTGAGTGAGATAAAACAGACAGTACTGTCCGCACACACTACTCAAGGGGCCTTGTAATCTTTGCGTATTCCAACGCCACTCTGTCGTTGAGACGTCCATGAATTTCACTAAATCGGCATGGAGGGGTGCAAGTCCGTAGGAATCAAAGTATTCGCCTTGGCCTTGGGTGTCCACGTACACCGCTATCCAATGTTCACCGGGTCGACTCTTCGGGTCTGTATTCAGAATGTAGGCTGCAGGGGTGGTGGAGTGGTTGGGAAACACATTGCGTGGAAATACACCTCGAAAGGGGATCTTGGCATCTCGCTGGAGTATATCCATCAGCTGTTCTGTATCCATGTTTAGCTGGAGAAGTCACACAGCACGTTTCTTTGCGCATCCACGCTGATGACGTTGTCAAACTCGGCGTAGCAAATCACGTTGATGGTGCTGGGTAGAGGTACGGAGAAACGCAGTTCCAACCGTAGGTTTCCTTTCTTCAGTAAAGCCAGTTGATGATCGTGTTCCAAGGTAGGCGTGAGGTCAAAGGCGAACAATGTGTACCCACGGCTAAAGTCTTTTCGACTGATGGTATTGCCTTCGTCCTGGTTGTTTTGTCCTGTGGCTATAAACAGGTTCAGGTAGGTCCGCACATAGTTTCCGTTAGTAAAGTCCGGTTGTAAGGGTCGGGCTGGAATTTGATGGCCGGCCACGTGCAGTGCCACAAAGTTGATGTTGAAATGCTCAAATTTGAACGGATTCTCAGCCCAATTTCCATTGAATGTGGTGTTGGTCACACACGCCAGGGTATGACGTTTAGGCAGATCTCCTAGAAATAAATTCTCTCTGTTGGCCATCATCGTACCTGCGGGTACCGAGAACACCTTGGTCTGTACGCGTCGGATGGGATACAGGGCTGGTTTTTTCGCTAAGGCTTGCATGTGACTCAGCAACACCCCCTGTTGCAAATCTACCGTACGGACAAACAGGACTGCATCTTCAATCATGATGTTGTAATCGATAGCGCCCGCTCCACCGGCCATTAAGGCAAACATAGGTGAGGAACGGATCAACTTGATCTTGATGGTTACACCGTTCATCATGTAGCGGTCTTGCATGAACAGATCGGCGTGCAGTCGTCCCATCATATCGATGGACTTGCTTTCGCTTGCTAATTTTTTGCGTCTGGCGTATCCAGTATTGCCAGGGAGTAGATGGTTGAAGTATCCGGGTGTATCCCTGTGGTACAGCTCAGCTTGTAAGTGTGATAGTTTGGCATCACTGCCGTACGACAACAGCGTCTCCAGGTAGGCTCGATACGGATAGGTATTGGTGGACGTACTGATGAGTCTATCGTTCAGACTGATATCCACCTGTTGGAACATGGAGTGCAGCCAAAGATTCACCGGGGTTACATTTGCATCGCCCGCTAGGTCCGTCCCATCCTTGTTCGTTATTTTAGCTTTGACGTACAAGTAGGAGTTGGCTAAATCCAGGTAGGCCGTATCATTGTTTTCAATGGAAAATTCTACGGGACCCACGCCCGTCAGGCTAGCCAGGGGTCGATGTTCTACCCAACGTCCTTCGGCTACACTGATTTGAGTGGGTGGAATAGTCCACAAATCCAATTCACTGTTGGTAGACGGACATGACTCGGAGTGAATGAAGGCCATTATGCGAAAATGTCTCTCCTACTATTACGTCTCTTCTTCTTCTTCTTCTTCTGGGGTTTAGTCCTTCTCTGGGGTGTGCGTCGTGGGTGGGTTGGCCGTCGACTGACTCTTCGCGGTGTCAGTCTTTGTCTTTTAAGGGCTTTGGCCAGCAACACACCCCCAGCTTCTTTAGCCCGGCGTTTGAAGGCTTGTCGGGGTGCTGTGCCTTCCATCACATCCTCGGCCATGCGCAATCCACTTTGTACCGCTTGTCTCCCTACCGTTTTAACACCCCGTGTCACCATGGGCAGGAACGTTTTGACGATACTCCCCAGTATGTTTCCCAATCCATGTCCACGTTGCATGCGTGCCCCACTAAACATGGGCATGCCTCCTCCCGTTTGTTTCTTGTAGTAGTCGGCATAGCTGGGTGTATGGCACTCGTAAGGTACTGTGACAAAAATAGATAGCTGTTTATTCAATGATGACAAATCAGAACTGACTTTATATAAATGACTTTTTACGTGAGGAATACAGATCTGACAGTGTAAACAAATGCCATCCTCTGGACCCTCTTGTATTCCCGCATTTTACAATCCTATTTGTTTACGTTTTTATCGTCTGCTTCTGTCGGTATAATTCTATTGAAGTGGAAGGTTTTTGGCGGACCCCTCCTGTGTTCAATTGTAAGTTTATACTTGAAATACTTTTTATTGTGTAAAATCCCGTCAGGACATGAAAGTACACATATTATATTATATTGTCCTGAAGTATAAAGTTTCAGAGTATAGTAGTTGTCGATATATTGATTTTTAAAATTATATTGGCCCTGCTAGATTTTACGATCGCCAGTGAGCCGCCATCTTGGTTTTAGCTAGCACCTGGATTTTGAACTAGAGAAAATCTTACATCTATCAACTTTAGGACTCTGTTCAGTACTCAAAAATAATATATCTTACAACTATGAGTGTTTAGACTTACCTTGCTGGAAACAATTTAGTCCGATAATGATTAGCTTTCTGTAGTTTGACAATCATTCTTGCCGTAACTGTAGCAAAAGTCAATGTTCTCGCCACATACACTCTGCGCACATTTGCTCACACGTTCAGGCTGGATAATCTGTCCTTCTTTGGCTAAAGAGCGTTTCCAATTTAAATTAGAGATAACAACGTGAAGCTCAGGAAATATGCTTCAAAGTGATATACGATTCACAGATTATCTGATCAAATTGATACCTATTTTGATGATAGAAACTGACATATGCCTTTTAGAAAAGAGCGTTCAAATTCCCGCCGCCCTGTTGAAAGTCCTGCAATCTGCTGCTAGTGACGTCATATTTTTGACTCGGCCTTCACCACAGCCAATCAAATTACTCGTTTCATTCAAGGCATAGTAACGTTACGTAATTGGTTAGCAACCAAAACCTATAAATAGGATCGAGAAATGAGAAATGAACATTCGGTCTCGGAGAGGCGAAGGGCGAACATCTCCTAGCAATACTAAATACATACAAACAGTTGGAGTGCTGATTATTTAATATTCATGGTAAATAAAGAACACAAGATTAAGATCCAGCAAGTACAAATTTATTAAAGAATTACCTTGTAGTTACCCTCAAGGATTTACCTTCAGGAATTTACCCTCAAGGATTTACCTTCAAGAAATTACCCTCAAGAAATTACCTTCAAGGAATTACCTTCTAGGAAAATATATTTCTAGGAACATTTCAGTGTTGCCTATCTTGGTGGGAAATATTACCCCATATGAAATTACCCCAGGAACTTTCACATTTACAAATACCAACATAAAAGTACCCGTAAAAATAGTACCCTAGGAACTTTTATAACAGAAGCTGAAAATTGAGATACGGTACTTCAGGATAATAACTGGCATAAAGAAAGATGTTGTACATTCTGTAAATAAATTTGGAGACTTGTTAATGTTGAATTTGAACAATTTGTTTGGACAATTGATGATTTTTGAAGATAAGTTGAGAATTTGAAATAACATGTGACCACGACCAGTCAGACGGACTTGACAAACTACAGCTGAAATATATTAAGATAAATAAATACGAACCTACCTAGTAGCGGCGTCTCCATTGAGTAAGCTCGAACGTTACCAAGAACAGATGAAATTAACAGAAGAAGTTAACAGACGAAGTTAACAGAAGAAGTTAACAGTTGTAGTTAACAGACGAAGTAAACCGATGAAGTTAATGGGCAAAGTTAACAAAGTTAGAGACCTGGTGAACAGCGAAGTTGACAGGCTAAATTAACAGAAGAAGTCAACAGACAAGCTTGACAGAAGAAATAAACAGAGTTAGTCTAACAAAATAAGAGAATCAACCAAGTCGGACAATTAGGGTAAATTAAAACAAACAAGAAGATTAAAAACTAAAATAACTTACCTTGAAGTAATATATGGTGGCAGCGAAAAAGTGAACTTAGGAAATTAAGGGTAAGAGTTACCCCTAGTGGAAATCCGCTACAATTTGGTGGCAGCGGTGGGATCAAAGCTGTAGCCAATCAGAAGAGAGCATGGCTAGGCGTCGTGCAGAAATTGAAGAGCTGGACCCGGAAGTTTCCTTCAACTTCGAAAATCACCATGAAGAGGACGAAGATAAAGATCCCTCTCCGAGACCGTCTCCACGTGAGTCAGGAGGACATGGCGATTCTGCTCACGTGCATCGTCCTCAAAGTCATCGCCAAATGAAGCTTGAAAATTACAGCGGGGAAACTTCCTGGAAGGAATACTATCAAGTCTTCAAAACCATAGCCAGAATAAATCAATGGAGTGAACAAGAGAAGGCAGTCTATCTCTTCGCTCACCTGCATGGTCCTGCAAGACAACTGGCGTGTACCCTAACAGATGAAGAACAGCAAGACTTCAACAGATTAGTAGCAATCCTCAGTTCCCGCTTCGGGCCAAGTGATCAAGCCGAGTTGTACCTCGCAGAGCTTCGGGGAAGAAGACGCAAAACTACGGAAACTCTACGGGAACTGGGACAAGCTATCCGCAAGCTTGCAACATTGGCCTACCCTGGAATGACGTCATATCATCTAGAAAGACTTGCCAAGACACACTTCATAGATGCGCTAGAAGATGCAGAGATGAGAATGCAGGTGTATCAAGGCAAACCTGAAGATCTTCAGCAAGCAGTCACCCTGGCTCTAGAGGTTGAGGGTTACCGAAAAATAGAAGAACAGAGAGGTGGTAATTCCTCAAGGAAATTTGTTAGGGAAGTGACTCAACACCCTTCAAAGGAGCTGGAGAAAAGAATCCAGGAAATAGAGGAAATGCTGAAGAAGATGTCAACTGGTGAAACCATGTCCAATAGCTTCAGACACCCAAGAGAAAGACGTCCATTGTCCAGCGTAGAATGTTACACGTGCCACGAAAAAGGACATTACAGCCGGGTTTGTCCGAGCAGGGATGTCATAGACAAAGCACAGTCGGAAAACGGGGGACAACCGACCACAAGGGGCAAGGGAAGGTTGTAAGAGCCGAAAAGCCCCAAATACCGTCGTTGGAACGACATGGAAACTTCTCAAAGATAAAAGAAGAACCACACATAAGTGATTGTTCTGCAGCTCACCTGATAAAGACAGCGAATATTGGATCTAATGTTCCAGTGCTTGAGGTGGGAGAAAGGAGCACTGAGAGTGGACTTTATGTTCCAGTTCAGATAGGGGACATTACCTTTTCATTCTTAATTGATACCGGGGCCTGTGTTTCAATATTATCAAAAAGAGTTCTCTTCCGTTTACCCCTAAAAGATCAACCAGACGTAAAGCCCACTGCGGTCCAGTTGCTTACTGCAGATCATAAACCACTTAGTATCATCGGGATGTGCGAATTGGATCCAGGAATATTACCTGAACCAGCAAAACTAAAGATGGTTGTTGCAGACATCCAGAACGATGGTATCCTCGGCATGGACTTCTTAACGGAATTCAATTGTGAAATTCATCTTCAGAGAAGAAGTATAACCTGTAATGGGTTGCAGATTTTGTGTACAAGGCAACCTGAAGAAGCAGGGTATTGTCGCTTAATAGTTCCCCAGACTGTAGTCATTCCGCCTGGTGAACAAATGATTATTCCAAGTAAGCCCACAGGGTGTGGTCAGAGAATCTTGGGAAAATGGGCTATATGTGAACCTTTGGCAAACAAACAAAAACACACACAAATGATCATAGGTAGGACTCTTGTGGACACAGAAAGAGAATTTTATCCAATAAGAGTTATAAATGCAGGGACTGACTCTGAAGTAGTATATAAAGACACTACCATTGCAGTAATGAGTCCAATTCTATCCACTTCCGGAATAGTCGAACAAGAAGATGAGGCTATCATAGAAGAAGTCAGAGAAACATCCTCAAAGTATGTCTGTAATCTTAGCAAATCAGAATCAGAATTACCTGAATATTTGAAGTCCGTATATGAGAGAAGTACGGAGAAGATGGAGCTTAAAGATAAATGCAAGGTAAAGGCACTGTTATTGGAATTTTCAGACATCTTTGCTAAGGATGACGCAGATTTGGGCAGGGCAGAGGGTGTGCAACATTCAATCAACACAGGAAATGCCCCACCATTGCGACAAGCACCCAGACGTTTACCAATACAGAAGCAAGACGAGGCAGACAAACAGATAAAGGACATGTCTGACAGGGGTATTATCGAGAGATCAACAAGTCCTTGGGTATCCCCAATAGTATTGGTAACCAAGAAGGATGGGAGCACTCGATTCTGCGTGGACTACAGACGCCTGAACAATGTTACTGTTAAGGACGCTTACCCCCTGCCCAGAATAGATGATTCGCTCAACTCACTCCATGGAGCCAGATGGTTTTCTACCCTTGATTTGGCTAGCGGATATTGGCAAGTGGATTTGGATGAGGATGCAAAGAAGAAATCCGCATTTACCTCCAGGAGTGGACTTTGGCAATTCAAGGTAATGCCCTTTGGTCTGTGCAATGCGCCCTCCACGTTCGAGAGGTTAATGGAAATGGCACTGGCCGGATATCAGTGGAACATTTGCCTGGTGTATTTAGATGACGTCATCATATTTGGGAAAACACTGGATGAAGCCATAGTTAACCTCAGGAAAGTCTTTCAGCGTTTACGACAAGCACATCTTAAGCTGAAGCCAAAGAAATGCCATTTGTTCCAGCAAAAAGTGGGCTACCTAGGACACGTGGTATCAGCTGAAGGTATCTCTACAGATGAGGAAAAGATCAAAGTCATTAAGGACTGGCCAACACCGACTAATGAGCATGAAGTAAGAAGTTTTCTGGGCCTAGCATCATATTACCGTCGATTTGTCAAGAATTTTGGGGAAACTGCAAGACCCCTGCATCGTTTGACAGAAGCCAACAAGGAATTCCTATGGACGGAAGAATGCGAAACTTCTTTCCGGCAATTACAACATCTGCTCATGAACAGCCCTATCTTAGCGTACCCCAGTTCACAGGGTGACTTTATTCTCGATACAGATGCCAGTGGATATGGAATTGGAGCCGTCCTGTCACAAAATCAAGGAGGTGACGAGAAGGTAATCGCGTATGCAAGTAGGGTCCTCAGTAAAGCAGAAAGAAACTACTGTGTTACCAGAAGGGAACTCCTAGCAGTGGTAACTTTTGTTAAACAGTTCAGGCATTATCTCATAGGTCGACACTTCACCATAAGGACCGATCACAGTGCTCTCAGATGGTTGTTAAATTTCAAAGAGCCCGAAGGACAGATGGCACGATGGTTGGGTCTGCTGAGTACCTTTGACTTCGATATCATCCACCGACCCGGAAAGCAACATGGTAATGCGGATGCATTGTCAAGAATGCCGTGCAAGTGGTATGAGAAGTTTGGGTATGAAGAGCCTGATTCTGGTTTCATCCTTCCTGTGCTATTACCTGAGGAAAAGCGGAGTGTCACAGTCCAAACAGATCACACAGGACCAATCGGAACAACTGTAACCAAGGTTATGTGGGTACCGAAGTGTTGGAGTTACAAGGAGCGAGGGTTTCAAAAACGCAGGAACCTCAAACCACCGAAAGGCCAATATCAAGTTAAGGTTGTGACAAGACAACAAAAGCGACGACTAGACAAAGAACCCCAAACATCCTCAGATGACAATCCCTGGTCAAATCAACAACTGAAAGAAGCTCAAGAATGTGACGAAAATTTAATGGTGATAATAGATGTCAAAAAGCAACATTCTGAACAACCTAACTGGGAAAAGGTCTCTTCTCAGAATAGAATAACAAAAGCCTACTGGGGAAAATGGGATCGTCTCAGCTTCATTGAGGGTGTTCTTCATCTTAAATGGGAATCAAATGATGGGTCAGAACATCGATGGTTATTAGTACTACCAAAGAATCTCCACAAGGAAGTGTTTCAGCAACTACATACAGCAAAGACTGCTGCACATCTTGGAATTCATAAAACCTACACCAAAATATCAGATCGGTATTACTGGCAGGGGATGAGGAAAGACGTTGAGCTGTGGTGTAAGCAATGCGACACATGTGCATCTCGGAAGTCACCTCCACGAAGGAAACGAGCACCCCTGCGACAGTATCAAGTTGGAGCTCCTATGGAAAGAATCTCTGTGGACATTATGGGACCTCTATCAAAATCTAATAAGGGAAACAAGTATATCCTTGTCGTTACCGACTACTTCACGAGATGGACAGAGGCATATGGTATTCGAAATCAAGAGGCAGAAACAGTAGCTGACAAAATAGTCAAAGAGTTCATCTGCAGGTTTGGAGTCCCTAAGCAAATACATTCAGACCAAGGAACAAATTTCCAATCTAAGGTATTTCGAGAAGTTTGTCGACTCCTGGAAATAGATCAAACCCGCACAACCCCTTATCACCCGCAATCCAATGGGATGGTTGAACGATTTAACCGAACATTAGAAGATCGTCTTGCAATGATGGTAAAGCAAAATCAGAGGGACTGGGATGAACAGCTACCATTTGCCCTTATGGCATACCGTTCTTCAATCCACGACGTTACTCAGGAAACTCCCATGATGATGATGATGGGTAGAGAAACGCCACTTCCACTGGATCTTGTAACTGGAAGAAGTTTGGATATGCCTGTCCCTGAAGATACGGAATATGCTGAACAGCTACGAGAACGAATTGAAGTTGCCCATGAGAGAGCAAGGGAAACGCAAAAGAAAAACACCATTCGACAGAAGAGAAATTATGATCTTCGGAAAAATGGAAGTCCATATAAAGTTGGAGATTTAGTATGGCTTTACGACAGTACTAGGAAAAAGAATCTTACCTCTAAGTTGTCCTGCAACTGGAAAGGTCCTTATCAAGTCCTTAGCAAGCTGGATGACACAGTTTATCGAGTTCAGCTCAACCCACAAGCTAAAACAAAGGTTGTCCACTTTGACCGATTGAAATTATATGAGGGAACCAAACACAGCAGTTGGCCAATCAGTAGAAAATAGGAAAAACAATGACAGCTGTATACAGGACAGAACAAACGGACAGAAATGGACAAGACTGTTGACAATACAGGCTGTTCTAATAAATGTTCCTCTATTCAATATTTCCAGGTTAAGATGTCAGAATTGCCGTACAGGTGTGTTTGTGGGAATCAGTATCGCCACCAGGCCGGATTAAGCAGGCACAGATCTATATGTAAACTCCTTGGTGCCAGAGATCGAGTTGAGTGTATGTTCTGTCATGAGCAACTGGACCACCCGGACAGTTTAAACTTACATTTGTGCCACTGCGCTGAAGCACCGTGGGTGATGGCAGCTCCAGAAACAGCAGCAAATCCTACAAGTGCGAAGGAACCTGGAGCCGTGAAAAACTACTCCTGCCTGTTTTGCAACGAGGAACTAGGTGAGCCAGGCCGCCTGCAAGTTCATTTGTGCCAGTGCCCAGCAGCACCATGGGTGAGGACGGCCCGCAGGTCAACAAAACCAAATGGAATAAAAAGGAAGGAAATGAAGGTTAAGGGGAAGCCAGCTCCGCCGAAGATGGCCAAGATAACATCACCAGAGCCAGCAGTGATGGAGGTGGCCCCAACTCTAGAACCAGTAAGGAGTCCCGGAACACCACTGATGGACGACATAGTCATCCCTATCACTGATGCGACAGGAGCTTCCACGACGATTCGGTGTACCCCAATCTTCAAGATTGCACCAGCTGACAAAACCACCGCAAGGGTACCACGACCAATCGGGAGTTTCTTGAAGCCCAGCCCAAAACCAACTGCAACAACTGTGACCAATGTCCTTGCCACTAAGCCGGTCGAATCTAAGCCGGTCGAATCAATCACAACCTCAGGGAAGTATCTGCGGTATACAG
>JAVTVY010052180.1:0-26393 GCA_036873755.1 Hanleya hanleyi | reverse complement strand
ATGGGCCTAGAAATAGAACCTTGTGGTACCACAGGAATGACGTTCCCCCAACTTGACTATTTACCTTCTGTTACTACACGCTGCTTACGATTTGATAGGTACCCAGCACACCATTGTAATAAACCTCCACTGAAACCAAACATTCGGAGTTTGTGTAGTAAAAGATCGTGTGGGAGAGTCGAAGGCCTTGGAAAATCAAGGTAAGGGATATCGATTTGTCCTGAATTGTTGATTACCTGACCTACAGCATGTAAAATTTGCGTGAGTTGTGTTGTCGTCGAACGGCCTTTGACAAACCCATGTTGTAATTTGAATAAAATTGATTCAATGAACGGATCAATTTGATTAAAAATACACCGCTCCAATACCTTGCTGCAAATGCATAGAAGTGATACTGGTCGGTAGTTCTGCACATTTGCCTTGTCGCCTTATTTATGGGTAGGCATCACATTTGCATGCAGCCATTCATCAGGTAAATAGCCAGACTTCAATGATTTATTGAATAGGGAGGTCAGTGATGGTGCCAGTTCGCGCGAACATTCTCTAAGAATTCTCGCTGGCAGATCGTCCGGGCTGCTAGCTTTGTTCACATTCAAATTTCTCAGAACAATCTCCATTTCTTCGACTTGAAGTTCAATATCGCACAAGTTAGGATGTTCGAGAGTCGGAATATCAGGGTATATTCAATTGTCAGGTTTTGGGGCGAAAATAGTTTTAAAATATTTACTGAACATGTCTGATTTGTCATTTGGCTCACTCTTAGATTCACCGTTTAATGTTACCACACTAGGAATAGTCTTGGGTTTTTTCTTAGTTTTGAAAAACCCCCAGAATCTTCTAGGATTGGCGATTGAGGATTCATTTAATTCGTTCAAATATTCATTATATTTAGTTCAAAATACATTCTTCAGCTTATTTCTGAGTTTTCTAAATTTGGACCAGTCCAACTGCCTGTTCGACTGCTTGGCTTTACGCCGAGCTGTCTGGACTTGATTACTAAGATGACGAAAGTCCGCGTCGACTCAAGGCGGGAATTTGATTGCTTGATGATGCACTTTGGAATAAACTGGTCGGCAGCTGAAAACACCAGGTCTTTCCAGCATTGCCAATTTACATTAATGTAAATATTCATGAGGGCTGTGAGAAGGGGAACTCTGTTAAGAAGTGATCGGAGATCATTGAAATTGACCCTTTTAAATTTGTACACTGGGCGTGGAAGAGACTTCAGTCTCCTTAGTCTTGAATGAAACATGAACTCCACAAGAGCATGACCACTGTCAAAAAGACCGAAACTGACATCTGGGTCAGAACAACGTTCAGGAACAGTTGTAAACACAAGATCGAGCACATTACCTTTCTTGTGAAAGGTAATGTCAGGTTGTTTGTTATTTGATATTCCGACATACAATCGAAACATTAAGCAGTTCCTCGATCAATAAGTACATCTCTTGCAAGAAAACTTATTTTTCAAACCAAGACAGTTTCGAAATATTTCCTGCCAGTTGCCGCTGTCATTGATTGCGACGTCATACGCGTCATACGAGTTACATTTAAAAATTTCAACTATGGCTGCTATGTCTTTGTAAGGACGAAGGGCATACTGCGGTCTGTATCCATCCTGTCCATTTTATATACGATATGTCATGCTTTAGTAAAAGGTCGACAAAACTTATGCGAAGGATTGACTGTAGGATGGACCATACAACTAGACTGTCAAGAACACCATTGCCAGCGCAGTAGTTGACAATGGGATCAATGACCGATAATCTGTGGAATTCGTTCTTTGCGCTATATTAGCCTTAGTGTTTTGATAAACAATTGTTACGAAATTAATGACCATCAGTAAAATCAGTAAAGTGCTGATCAGGAAACTGAGTAATGATCAATCGTCTGAGGACCCATTATCCCTAATTCCGACAAATCCGGGGTTATAGGTCAGCTGAACGCTCTAATATGGAAAACTCGTTAGTGTCCAGAACAAAAAAACATTAGAAACCCTAAACAACTCGAGACTGCGACATCATATCCTCTAGATGCCAACTCAGGACTAAGGCGCAGTATTCTCTAGATAACAACTCGAGACTGAGATGCTATATCCCCTGGAGAACAACTCGAGTCTGAGACACTATATCCTCTGCATAACTGCTCCAAACTGAAACGCTATATCCTCTGATAACAACTCGAGACTGAGACACTACATCCGCTAGATAACAAATTAAGACTGAGACACTATATCCTCTGCATAACTGCTCCAAACTGAAACGCTATATCCTCTGATAACAACTCGAGACTGAGACACTACATCCGCTAGATAACAAATTAAGACTGAGACACTATATCTTCTGAATAACTCGAGAATGAAACGCTATATCCTCTGATAACAACTCGAGACTGAGACACTACATCCGCTAGATAACAAATTAAGGCTGAGACACTATATCCTCTGCATAACTGCTCCAAACTGAAACGCTATATCCTCTGATAACAACTCGAGACTGAGACACTACATCCGCTAGATAACAAATTAAGACTGAGACACTATATCTTCTGAATAACTCGAGAATGAAACGCTATATCCTCTGATAACAACTCGAGACTGAGACACTACATCCGCTAGATAACAAATTAAGACTGAGACACCATATCTTCTGAATAACTCGAGAATGAAACGCTATATCCTCTGATAGCAACTTGAGACTGAGACACTATATCCGACAAATAACAACTTAAGACTAGAGACTATATTCTCTAGATGCCAACTCAGGACTAAGACGCAATATCCTCCAGATAACAACTCGAGACTGAGAAGCTATAACTTCTAGAGAACAACTCGAGTCTGAAACACTATATGCACTGCATAACTGCTCGAAATTGAATCTTCTGATAACAGCTCGAGACTGATATTCTAAATAACAATTCGAGATTGAGACACTTCATCCTCCGGATAACAACTTAAAATCGGACTTTTCCCGACTTGACATGGTTGAGTATGCTGGTTGTGACTGTGGAGATCCCTCAGATTACGCCAACTATTGCTTTTTTAGTTGCTTTGAGTAGCAGGAAATTAGAGATGTATGGTTAAAAAACTCCATTTCCCGTTCAGGACAATCTTTGGGGGAAGGAAATATTCTGATATAATACCAATGTCAGAAGTTTTAAAGTGGCACAAAGTTTATCAAAGACACTCAAATATTTAATCTGAAGTAATAATTACGGGATACTGGAGCTCTCCATATGCTCGGGCGTGTAAGAATATTCTACGGCATACCAACCCTCCTCCTTAATCCCCCCGTTTTCTCTTATGCGGTACCCTACTCAGTGTAATATGTAAATTACTGTATACTGTATCTCAGTTAACCCTACCAGGCTTGGGGAGAGCTTTATCTCCGGAACGACAGCAAAATGAAAACTGACCCTCAGCGATTTTTTAGTTTATCATAATGGGGTCATTTTGTGCATATTTGCAGAATCACAAAATTCATGAATCATGAGTAAATTCAAGATGGCGGTCATGTCGGGTACCAGGAAAGTGATTTTTTTCGTTATTTTTCTTAAAAATTCCTGCTGTCAATTGAGGAAAATCTATTTTATTTCACATTAGACTATTATTTTCTAATTTTTCATGCAGTTTTTGCATAAAAAACATAAATAAAAATTCGAAAAGTCGACCAAAAAATGCCTGTTTCGAATATGTGAACATTTTTGATTTTTTTACTTTTTCTAGTAAGGGTATAGCGTGGTAAGTTTCGACTCCCATAGCTCGAGGCGTAAGAAAAATATTTAGGAGGGGGGGGACTATGACCCCCGGCCTGGACAGGTCCTAAAAATCACAGGCCAGATAGGATTATGGAACACGCTGAAGTGCGTCTTAAGTTATATTATTCGTAAATTGTTCAGGCGACACAAGTCTACACGGTAGGAAGAGTGGTTTATAAGTTGTAATAAGTTGTCCACAATCCCATTTTCCCGAAAAGATAGAAAAGAAAACAACAACTCGGAACTGAGACACTATATCCCCTAGATAATAAACCTGAAATTCAAAATGATGAGTCAACGCCGAATACTCGACAGTGACCAGGTTTGCTCAGTTCGAATATTAATATATCCTGTAGACATCATTGGAAACTGTTGATCGATTCCGTCTTGAAAAATATCATTATTGTCTTTCCCAAGATGAAGCTACCAGATTCATGAAAATGTCCTTTGATTGTGGATGACCGCGCTCAATGAAATGTCCCTTGCATGATAAGCTCGACCAAACACGGTGCATGCGAAAATGAAACAGGAAGTGGTGGCAGGGAAATATATAATTTGTACATACATTATGAATCATTCAAATCCGATAGATCATTTGAAATTTGTTAAACCGTCGCAAACTCACGTCTTTTGTACGTGTAAAGTGGACCATTAACGTGATTTTCTAAAAAAAAATGATTTCGGTTATATTATTACATTTCTCCGCAACATCTTTAATTACTTTTTTTCAATTCCATTTCTTTGTTGTTTTTTTTTATTGTTTTATCTTCATAACTGATATGACCAGATTCCTGTAACATGCGACAGGAATGATTTCCTCACATATGTAAATCTGCAATTGAGTGATTGGGTTGATATTCATTTGATTCAAATCCACCACAGAGATAAATTACGGTGATGAATGGACAGAAGATTAACATAAGGTAAATTAAAATGTTTTCAACTGATAGCATCAAGGCCGATAAGTGGCCTTTGAACGTGTGCCTCGACACAATCTGGCCTTGAACAGAATTGTCCTATGACCATGTAACCCATAAATCCACCTATCCCCAGATTATGCCAATTAGGCAGAGAGAGCCACCTTTAATAGGTTTAGGAAGGCGACGTCCCAGTTTTCGCCGCTATATATCCTGTTCACACGAGAGACTATTTATGCACAGAACCTTTAAAGGTAGCCGAATATATGCAACATCGGAGACAACATATCATCCTCGATTTTGCTGATGAAGTTGACTATTGTTTCATTTAACATCGAGAGATTCGTTCAGTTATTATTTTATCTTCCAGAATTTTATGCATGGAAGTCCACCCTTCCACGTGCAACGTTCCTGAATGTTGGTATATTTCCATATTAGGATATTTTGTCTAGCATTATTACAGCTGTAAATGTAAACATGATAGTTAAATTAATAATATTCATTTAAATCAAGTATTTCAGATTATCAAAGCGCAGTATTTCTCTTAAAAGAATCTTCTGCTGTAGTTAATGACCGAGTTCATCTATCGTATTACAAACAACTAATGTGTTATCATAATGGCATGAAACATCCATGTATATATGTTCCCATACATACGAGTCCAAGCGCTTATATACTACTAAAACAAAATTCTGGAACAAGCAAGATTCTGCGGTGGGCTGCTAGAATTAAAAATAAAAACGCAATAGAAGAGAACAAGATGGAGTAGAATAACAATACAAGTAATATCTCACCTCGATCAGCTTCAATTGTCCTCCCAAGTCAATATCAGTATATCTGTTAGCAGTGTGCTCTTCATTCATCTCTGCTCTTAGACTAGAATATTATTCAAGCACAAATTAGAGGAGATTATTCAACATGGCCCGTCATGGTCACCAGACTTTAGTCTCTGATCCCACCAAGTTACATCTGTAACATGTCCCATACGTTCACGTCTTCAGTATCCAGCGTTTCATTAAAACGAGCGGCATAGTAATACGTTTTCGCGCGTTCTGTGTTAAGTATCCCGCAGTGCAGCAACAGAGTGCTTCGTCTGAGAAAGCTTTTATCCGCAGGCTGGAATATAAGAGCATTAATAGCGAATTATGGTTTCTTGCCATCGGCATGCAACGCAATTTGATAATATGAACCAGTAGAGAACCACTATATTTCTCACTGACGAAGATGATATTTTAATTATGACTAAAACATATACCCGATTTTTCTGTTTTGAAACGCATGATAAGGGAAACACTATATTTACTGAATTATTATCTCGTGTTCCGCCTAGTATTGTATCCCCGAGAAAAACCATTAGCACCTCGTTCACTGTTGTAGGCCCACACGTTTCTTTATGAATCTGTTTCGCAATCCCAAATCGCATCTACATAATGCATTCTTGGGTTTCGTGCTGAATATTTCAAATTGATGAATATGACAGATTGTGACAATTTATCAGTTTTTATGCGTTATTTTCAGTCGATGTTATGCTTTATGAAGAAAGAATTAACAGAAAGCCAGCGAGATTTCGCGGTGTAATAAACCATCGACCCGGGCATGCATATGGTTTTGCCACCCAGGTTATTATGACTTGTCAGTCGCAACACGCTGTAAAATATTAAATCTCCTAATTAGTTGATCGAACTATTGAAGGTGTTTCAACGATAATGCCTTCTGGAGTTCATCTAATTAAGTAAAGCGTCTTATGCACAGCATACCTCACGTTGTGAACTACATGTAGCTACCATGGACGCGAAACGGTCTTTGGTGATTTCCCAATATGTGTCATCTTCATCGATTTTCGGGTCTGAAATCGGAATACCTAATTATGGGACAACCTAGTCTAAATATTCTAATATTTCAAGTAGTCGTTAACTTCAAGTTGAAACTATGACGATTGAACGGTCAGCTTATTAACCCTATCTGGCCTGGGCTTTTTGGGACCTGTCCAGGCCTGGGGAGGCCGAAATGGACCCCACCCCCCTAATTATTTTTCTTACCCCTTGAGCTAGGGAGCTGGAACTTATTACACTATACCCTTGGGTCAACCTCTACCAGAAAATGTAAAACAAATCCAAGATGGCCGCTTTGATGACGTCATAGTGACGTCATTTTCAAAAACGACATTTTTTTGTCGATTTTTCGGTCGGATTTTCCGAATTTTTTATTTTTGCAATTTCTCCACAAAAACTGCATGAAAAAATTAGCAAATATTAATGTGACATGGAATAAAATAGTTTTTGCCCACTTTTCATCGCGGAAAAGCAGAAATTTTGAAGAAATATGACAAAAACATCACTTTTCTGGTACCCCACGTGGCCGCCATCTTGAATTTACCCATGATCCTCTACCCGGGGGGTTATGCAAATAGGCTCAAAATGACCCCAATAAGATAAACTATAAAGTCACGGAGTTGCAGCTCTCCATTTGTTGCCGTTCCGGAGATAGTGCAGAAAGTTTTGTAGGGGGCCATAATGGCCCCCCAGGCCAGGTAAGGTTAACGTACGTGGTATCTCCCTTTCGGAATATCGTCGCTATACAGCTGAAATATTGCTGAATGCGACGTTAAACCTTAATTCTCTCTCTCTCTCCCTTTCGGAATAGGTAAACAAGTATTATCAAACACGGTCAAGCTGAACTTCTACCGTAAATAATCGTTAACTCAATCAGGTTTTGGCGATTTGAGGTTTAAATGAGTAACTAAATATCACAACGGTTTGAAAGCCCACAGATCTACCCGAGGCACACCGGCGGAACGGTAGATGCCGTATATCGGTGTGTTATAACCTCAACACGAACAATGCTATCTTCTGCTCCCTCAATGCGTCAACAGCCGAATACAATTGAGCACAGAATATTGCCTAAAGCCAGACTAAACGTCACCCAGCAGCCACTTCTTCAGTTATCCTCTAGCCACTGTAGCTGCCACACATAGCAGGCTCCTAGAATTATATTTTATTCCCGTCAACCCCTATCCATTATAGGGCTATGATGTGATTGAAGTTCATCTCCCGCCGAAATTATGCGACCGTGTACACTTCTACTCAAGGGATCGGGTAGACGAAAACGTGTCACAAAAGTATGCGGTGGATCTGAAACAAATCAACAACATTGCAAGTCTGACAGTGGAATCAATGGTATGAAACCAGATGTGAAATTCATGTCTCGTTGTCTAAGGCGAACATAGTCTATTTGATTTCATGATTACGGGAATAAAGCTCAGTAAGGAAAAGAGTCGTAATGAAAGAATTCTTTGGTATTCTTTTGATATTCGTTGTTAGAGGCCACGTTTTCGCAACTCTATTCCGATTGTCCGTTTAACGATATGGTTTTATTTTTTGCATATATGTTATATATTTGGATATATGTTATATATATAACTTATAACTGTTTCTACTATAGCTATTAATCGTATTATCTTCTTATACCTTTTTAATTGATATGGTTTTATTTTTTGTATATATGTTTTAAGGAGAGAAGGTTAATATGGGTTGCGTCCCACTCTTCAACCCAGTTGTAACATATTTTATTTAATCTATCTAATGTATATATTGTTAGAGTTATAACTATTAATCTTATTATCTTCCTATACACTTTTATCTAACTTATAACTGTTACTACTATAGCTATTAATCTTATTATCTTCTTATACATTTTTAATTGATTATGGTTTTATTTTTGTATATATGATTAGGGGGGGGAGATTAATATGGGCTGTGTCCCGCTCTTTAACCCAGACTATATGTCAAAATCAGTAAATAAAAATAAATAAAAACGCTATACATTTCTTAGAACAGTAAAACCCAATACTTTACAGTAATTAGGACTTAGCAATTCTAACGTCATCATCTTTTGACTGTTATCTCTCTTGCAAAATCTAGCTCGGGTTGAAAACTGTTTACCCCTTCTCACTTGCAGGAAACTTGTACGTATCAGAGATAGGCGATAGTAAGATATTACTTTCGAAGACAACTAAAATTTAGCAATCATATTCTGAATTACCATGTTACATGTACAGGTTTTATGCGAGAGCTTTGTCAGAACCTTACCACGGAAGTTAACTATATTCTTCAGGGCAATTAGACTGGGCTGCTTACTGACGTAGTGGCTACAATATAGATAGCATTTCGCCTGGAGTACAACATAATACACAGTCATTGTATAGCAACCTAGGGCATTCAGAATTTCACCACCAGCTACGACATATCCAAGGCTGGATACTAGCCTATGTTTATGTACAGGTATACTATGATTGTTTTGGGTTTTTTTTGTTGTTTTTTTAATTTGGTGCTAATGTTGTTGTATGAAATAGGTCGTTGGATTATGGACGCGGAGATTCTTTAATGGACGACGGTTGAATAATGAATGACGGACAACAGGCTTGCATTATTAAAATGTTATGTCCCGTCCATATGAAATGGGAGACTAGCAAAATTATACGAGAAATATCTTCTGATTATCACAGCGGATTTTAGAGAGGACAGCTGCATAATGAACTATGGAATCCTACATTTTGTATCAAAGCTTTGACAGATGCGCTCAATGAGAAAATGTTAATTGGAAGTGAACAGATATATTATTCGTGAACAAGGCAATATGCAAACCAATTTTCCTTTGAAACGCGAAAACTCGCAGCCCCTCTCTAATATATACACCGAATTCCAATCAGGTTTATAGAATAAACTTCAGCAGTCCCTGGATTCGCAATCCATCGAATCATTAACACGAATTTCATCGAATGGTTTTTCCCTAATTATTTGATTCTCCAAAGAAAAATAAGTACAACACTACCCCTTACAAGTACATCAGTACATCTTACAAATACATCAGTACCTCATACAAGTACACCAGTAGATCTTACAAGCACATCAGTACGCCTTACAATTACATTAGTACATCTTGCAAGCACATCCGTACATCTTACAAGTACATCGGTACATCTTACAAGTACATTGGTACATCTTACAAGCACATCAGTACATCTTACAAGTACATCGGTACATCTTAAAAGTACATTAGTACATCTTACAAGCACATCAGTACATCTTACAAGTACATCGGTACATCTTAAAAGTACATTAGTACATCTTACAAGCACATCAGTACATCTTACAAGTACATCGGTACATCTTACAAGAACATTAGTACATCTTACAAGCACATCCGTACATCTTACAAGTACATCGGTACATCTTACAAGTACATTAGTACATCTTACAAGCACATCAGTACATCTTACAAGTACATCGGTACATCTTACAAATACAACTTACAAGCACATCAGTATATATTACAAGTACATCATTACATCTTACAAGCACATCAGTACAATCTTATAGGCACATCAGAACATCTTACAAGTGCATCAGTACATCTTACAAGCTTATAGCAAATCTAACTACTGCGGGGAATACAGAGAAGCTTGTTCTTACTCCACTTTCTCCATCTTACATAATCGGTAGTGAAGAACGGTCCTTTGGGCGTGTGGAACGATACCTTCTGACCTTGCCTAAAACTGCTCTATCAAAATGTAACCCATAAATCCTACTTTCCACGGATTATACCGATTAGGCAAGGATACACAGTTAATAGGTTTAGGAAGGCGGCGTTCCGGTTTAGCCTCTATAATCTTTTCAATAACAGACATGGAAATGTACAAATAAACTGATAACGCCTACAGTGATACACATAGCTGCGAAGAATACATATGCGACCGGCAATGAGACATTGGTGAAAATATAATGAATCCTAGATGGATTTCCTCGAAGAAAATAAATATTACCGGTATCTCATTGAAATCCTATGGTTAATCCACTGTTTTCCCTACATGAATCGTTGCGTCTACTCAATGTATAAACAACATCCATTAGTGAGTGAAACAGCACAAAATCCCACATACGCATTTCATGTGTTCTAGACGATTTGGAATTGTTAGCGACTTCGTGACAGAGTTCCTTTGTGAATGTCGGCGTTACCGTCTGCTACATTCAACCCTCACAAATGTCACCCGTCAACATAATACACAGTCATTGTATAGCAACCTAGGGCATTCAGAATTTCACCACCACCTACGACATATCTAAGGCTGGATACTAGCCTATGTTTATGTACAGGTATACTATGATTGTTTTGGGGGTTTTTTGTTGTTTTTTTAATTTGGTGCTAATGCTGTTGTATGAAATAGGTCGTTGGATTATGGACGCGGAGATTCTTTAATGGACGACGGCTGAATAATGAATGACGGACAACAGGCTTGCATTATTAAAATGTTATGTCACGTCCATATGAAATGGGAGACTAGCAAAATTATACGAGAAATATCTTCTGATTATCACAGCGGATTTTAGAGAGGACAGCTGCATAATGAACTATGGAATCCTACATTTTGTATCAAAGCTTTGACAGATGCGCTCAATGAGAAAATGTTAATTGGAAGTGAACAGATATATTATTCGTAAACAAGGCAATATGCAAACCAATTTTCCTTTGAAACGCGAAAACTCGCAGCCCCTCTCTAATATATACACCGAATTCCAGTCAGGTTTATGAAATAAACTTCAGCAGTCCCTGGATTCGCAATCCATCGAATCATTAACACGAATTTCATCGAATGGTTTTTCCCTAATTATTTGATTCTCCAAAGAAAAATAAGTACAACACTACCCCTTACAAGTACATCAGTACCTCATACAAGTACACCAGTAGATCTTACAAGCACATCAGTACGCCTTACAATTACATTAGTACATCTTGCAAGCACATCCGTACATCTTACAAGTACATCGGTACATCTTACAAGTACATTAGTACATCTTACAAGCATATCAGTACATCTTACAAGTACATCGGTACATCTTACAAGTACATTAGTACATCTTACAAGCACATCAGTACATCTTACAAGTACATCGGTACATCTTACAAGTACATTAGTACATCTTACAAGCACATCAGTACATCTTACAAGTACATCGGTACATCTTACAAGAACATTAGTACATCTTACAAGCACATCCGTACATCTTACAAGTACATCGGTACATCTTACAAGTACATTAGTACATCTTACAAGCACATCAGTACATCTTACAAGTACATCGGTACATCTTACAAATACAACTTACAAGCACATCAGTATATATTACAAGTACATCAGTACATCTTACAAGCACATCAGTACAATCTTATAGGCACATCAGAAAATCTGACAAACACATTAGAACATCTTACAAGTGCATCAGTACATCTTACAAGCTTATAGCAAATCTAACTACTGCAGGGAAGCTGTTAGCGACTTCGTGACAGAGTTCCTTTGTGAATGTCGGCGTTACGGTCTGCTACATTCAACCCTCACAAATGTCACCCGTCAAAGATTTGTGTGTTCACATTCGTGTCCACCTGTCAAATGTCTGACTCATTTACGTATTGAGCAAACACATTTTGTTTTGTATTTTATCCTTGGCTTCTTTAGGAAAAAGGTTTCAGCCCAAAGTTTCAGCGATTCCAGAACTGTAATGCTATCCTCTGATTTGATTCTGCTCAATCGAACACCATTCAGAAAAGACAAAATCACACACTGTGCCATGCTATCTAAAGGATTCTTTGCTGGAATAAGGAGAATCGTTATCTTCTTTTGATTAAATTGATAAATAGAAGATCAGAGAAAGCTGTTGATGGTTTCAATCTTCAAATATAAAGTTCGTTTATGAACTTTACAACCAATGAATAGGTCCAATAGGGATTCCAAGGGTTCCAACTTTGACATAATCGCAAAACAAAGTTGTCAGGCTTAAGGACTACATATAGCTGAAATATTGCTAAACGAGACGTTAAATCTAAATATCTCTCTCTTTTTCCCCCTCTCTCTCTGAAGATCTAGATGCTCTCTGTGGCGGGAAGCTATAATCTTAACACTATCTGACCTGAGCTGCTTTTTGGGGGGGGGGGGAGTGGTGATTTTTTACCCCTTGAGCTAGGGAGCTGAAACTTACTACACTATACCGTTGGATCGAGTTCTACCAGAAAATGTAAAATAAATTCAAGATGGCCGCTATGATAACGTCACAGTGAAATCATTTTCAAAAGGCATTCTTTGGTCGATTTTTCGGTTAACTTTTTCGATTTTTTACTTTATGTAATTTCTCCACAAAACCTGCATGATAAAGTAGTAAATATTAATCTGATGTGAAATAAGATAGCTTTTCTCCACCTTTCCTCGCGGAAAAGCCGAAATTTTGAAGAAATATGACGAAAATATCACTTTTCTAGTAACCCACACGACCGCCATCTTCAATTTATCCTTGATCCTCTGCTCGGGGTGTTATGATCCCAATATGACAAACTAAAATTATAAAAATTTTGCCGCTCCAGAGATAGCGCAGAAGGTTTGGCATTTTTGGTATTGTTCCCTCCAGTCATAGTAGGTTTAGCCCTATCTGGCCTGGGCGATTTGTGGTGTACCGCAGCCTGAGGGGGGCAGTGCCCTCTATATATTTTCGCTATCGCTAAGGCTAGAGGGCTGAAACTTACCAGACTATATCTTTGGGTCAAACTCTAGAAGCAAATGTAAAAAAATCCAAATTGGCCGCCATGAAGACGTCACTGTGACGTCATTTTCAAAAAGAGCATTTATGGACGATTTTTCATGATTTCATGCATGATACATTATTAAATAATAATCTGATATGAAATAAAATACGTTTTACCCACTTTTCCGTACAGAAAAGCAAAAATTTGGAAGAAATATAACGAAAACATCACTTTTTATGGTACCCCACATGGCAGCCATGTTGAATTTACCCATGATCCTCAGCTCGTGAGGTTATGACCATAAGCTCAAAATTACCCCAATATGATATTTTATAACGCCACGAAGTTTCAGCTCTCCATTTTTGGGCGTTCCGGAGATATCGCAGAAAGTTTGGTAGGGGGGCATTGCCAGGGGGGGACAGGGACTCCCCCCCCCTCCAGGCCAGGTAGGGTTAATACATATAAATCATCACAATAAACGGTATATTTGCGGTTGGAGAATTGCAAAAGAAGTATTAATTTCACCTTGATCAGTTTCACTCGTCTCTTCGAGCCAATACTAATCAGTAATATGGTCTTTCATCGACTTTCAGACTGTTCATGTTATTTAACCCTATCTGGCCTGGGCTTTTTGGGACCTGTCCAGGCCTTGGGGTGGGGGGGGGGCATTTAATTATTTTTCTTACCCCTTGAGCTAGGGAGCTGAAACTTATTACACTATACCCTTGGGTCAAGCTCTACCAGGAAATGTAAAAAAATCCAAGATGGCCGCTTTGATGACGTCACAGTGACGTCATTTTCAAAAACTGCGATTTTGGATCGATTTTTCGGTCAGATTTTCCGAATTTTTTATTTTTGCAATTTCTCCACAAAAACTGCATGAAAAATTAGCAAATATTAATGTGATATGAAATAAAATAGTTTTTGCCCACTTTTCATGAATTTACCCATGATCCTCTGCTCGGGGGGTTAAGAGGGACCGAGAAACGCGCTTTCCAAATGGCCAACGACTATCTAGTATCCTCCGAACTTAGTTGTTGATCTTCCCATGTTAGATATGTGACAGTCTCACCAAGTTACACGTGTAACACTCTCTCCTGTGTTCACATGCGCAATATTCCGTGGGTGTGTGGTTATAATGAGTGGCACAGCAATACAGATTCCGTCATTTTGAATTAACCCATGATCCTCTGGACTGGGTTATGCGGGCTCCATATGATTCCGATTACTCTTCCAAATAGTTAACTAAAATGACTGTTTCCTAACGCTTCGGTTACTTTGTTTATCACCCTCAATAGTACTAGAAAAAAATCGATTTCAGTGAAACTGTTCAATACCGAAAGCTACTCAAATTTGCCGTCAAATTGCAGGCGTTGATAGGCGTTGATAAGCGTTGATATTTGTGTGCTTTGAATGATCGACTACAGAAGCCTGCTTGCCTAAAACATCCATGATTCCTTCACGCATTCCCTATGATGCCACTGGATGAAAAGATATTCGCCACTTAATTCTGATGCATTCGGATAGCGAGAGTGTTCCCAATAACAAGCACAGCAAAACAGGCTAAATTCCGGAATTTTCCCAATGGAAACTATTGCCAAATTCGAGTAAGAGTAAAATACACTTAAAAATCCGCTCACTTTGACATACTTATCTTTCCTCCTTCAGATTTGCGAAGTTTATGCGATCGTTTACTGCGATAACACGTGTTGATAATTTGACAAGAGAAGAGCCATATTGTGTTGCTGGCCTCCTTGTTTCACAGATAACTGATATCAAATCCGATATATCCTTATCATGCCTGCTATCTGAACTTTATCGACATCTCTGTTATACCCATGAAAATCGACCACGAAATCTATTCCTCGGGATACTAGTACGGACAGCAAAGGCAACTGTAATCACGAAAACCGCGATTGGCAGTAGCAACTCAGAAATTATTTTCCTCGAAATGCCAAATATCGCGAATGCTAATCAAACACGACCATTTCCCGAATTGAATAAGGACGGATCTCTGATGAATGTACGAGTCAGATGTATGTGTACCATTTACTGCGTATGTATGATAGCTTCAGTAAGAGTCTGCACGCCTCAATGAACCCAATGAATTAACACAGGCAAAAAAACAACACTGATACGAGCAGTTATAAGGGCAAGTATAAGAACAGGTATAAGGACAAGCTAATAGGGCAGGTATTTTTCTCGATGCCAAATATCGCGAATGTTAATCAAACACGACTGTTTCGTGAATTGAATGAGGACGGATCTCTGATGAATCTACGAGTCAGATATATCTGTACCATTTACTGGATATGTATGATAGCTTCAGTAAGAGTTTGCATACGTCAGTGAACTCAATGAACTAACACACACACAGAGATACTGGCACGTATGAGGACAGGTATAAGGGCAACTATAAAGTTAGGTATAAGGACACCTATAACGGTAGATAGAAGGACAGCTATACGAGCAGGTATAAGGACAAATATACGAACGTCTATTATGACAGGTATGAGGGCAGGCATAAGGGCAGGTAAAAGTTCAGGCATAGGGGCCTGAATAAGGACAGGTATGAGTACAGATATAAGGGCAGGTATGCGGACAGGTATAAGAATAGGTATAAGTGCAGGTTTAAGAACAGGTATAAGAGCAGGTATAAGGACAGCTATACGGGCAAGTATAAGGACAGCTATAAGAGCAGGTATAAAGACAGATTTAAGAGCAGGTATAAGGACAGGCATAAGGACAGTTATAAGGACAGGTATAAGGGCAGATAAGAGGGCAGGTATAAGGACAGATATAAGGACAGGTATGAGGGCAGATATAAAGACAGATAAGAGGGCAGGTATAAGGACAGATATATGGACAGGTATAAGGACAGATATAAAGACAGATAAGAGGGCAGGTATAAGGACAGATATAAAGACAGGTATAAGGACAGATATAAAGACAGATAAGAGGGCAGGTATAAGGACAGATATAAGGACAGGTATAAGGACAGATATAAAGACAGATATGAGGGCAGGTATAAGGACATATATAAGGACAGATATAAGGACAGATATAAAGACAGATAAGAGGGCAGGTATAAGGACAGGTATAAGGACAGATATAAGGACATATATACAGATAGATAAGAGGGCAGGTATAATGACAGATATAAGGACAGGTATAAGGACAGATATAAAGACAGATAAGAGGGCAGGTATAAGGACAGGTATAAGGACAGATATAAGGACAGATATAAAGACAGATAAGAGGGCAGGTATAAGGACAGATATAAGGACAGGTATAAGGACAGATATAAAGACAGATAAGAGGGCAGGTATAAGGACAGATATAAGGACAGGTGTAAGGACAGATTTAAAGACAGATAAGAGGGCAGGTATAAGGACAGATATAAGAACAGGTATAAGGACAGATATAAAGACAGATAAGAGGGCAGGTATAAGGACAGGTATAAGGACAGATATAAGGGCAGATATAAAGACAGATAAGAGGGCAGGTATAAGGACAGATATAAGGACAGGTATAAGGACAGATATAAAGACAGATAAGAGGGCAGGTATAAGGACAGGTATAAGGACAGATATAAGGACAGATATAAAGACAGATAAGAGGGCAGGTATAAGGACAGATATAAGGACAGGTATAAGGACAGATATAAAGACAGATAAGAGGGCAGGTATAAGGACAGGTCTAAGGACAGATATAAGGACAGATATAAAGACAGATAAGAGGGCAGGTATAAGGACAGATATAAGGACAGGTATAAGGACAGATATAAAGACAGATAAGAGGGCAGGTATAAGGACAGATATAAGGACAGGTGTAAGGACAGATTTAAAGACAGATAAGAGGGCAGGTATAAGGACAGATATAAGAACAGGTATAAGGACAGATATAAAGACAGATAAGAGGGCAGGTATAAGGACAGGTATAAGGACAGATATAAGGGCAGATATAAAGACAGATAAGAGGGCAGGTATAAGGACAGATATAAGGACAGGTATAAGGACAGATATAAAGACAGATAAGAGGGCAGGTATAAGGACAGGTATAAGGACAGATATAAGGACAAATATAAAGACAGATAAGAGGGCAGGTATAAGGACAGGTATAAGGACAGATACGAGGATAGCTAAAAGGGCAGGTATTAGGACGGCAATAACGTAAAGTATAAGGACAGTTATCAGGACAGGTAGAAGGACAGATATAAAGACAGATAAGAGGGCAGGTATAAGGACAGGTATAAGGACAGATATAAGGACAAATATAAAGACAGATAAGAGGGCAGGTATAAGGACAGGTATAAGGACAGGTATGAGGATAGCTAAAAGGGCAGGTATTAGGACGGCAATAACGTAAAGTATAAGGACAGTTATCAGGACAGGTAGAAGGACAGCTGTTAGCGCCGGTATTTGTACAGCTATACGGGCAGGTATAAGGACAAGTCTAAGAAGAGCTATGAGTACAGGTATAAGGACAGATATAAGGTTAGGTATAAGGGTCGGTATAATGATAGGTATTAGGACAGGTGCAAGGATAGGTATAATGACAGCTATCAGGGTAGGTATAAGGACAGGTATAAGGGCATGAATAAGGGCATTATAAGGACAGGTATAAGGACAGGTATAAATACAGCAATAAGGACAGGGATCAGGGCAGTTATAAGGACATATATAAGGGCAGTTATAAGGAGAGATATAGGGACAGGTATAAGGAGAGATATAGGGACAGGTATAAGATTTAGGATAGGTATAACAACATATATAGGGGCAGGTATAATGACAGCTAATAGGGCAGGTATTTTTTCCGATGCCAAATATCGCGAATGCTAATCAAACATGACTGTTTCCTGAGTTGAATGAGGATGGAACTCCGATGAATGTACGAACCAGATGTATGTGTACCATTTAATGTGTATGTATGATAGCTTCAGTAAGTTTGCATAACTCAGTAAACTCAATCAATTAACATACACAAAAAACAAACAGAGATACTAGGTATAAGGACAAGTAAAAGGGCAGGTATAAGGGCAGGTATAAGGACAGGTATAATGACAAATATAAGAACAGCTATTATGACAGGTATACGGACAGGTGTAAGGGCAGCTATAAGAACAGGTATAAGACCAGATATAAGGGCAGGTATAAGTTCAGATATAGAGGCTGGTATAAGATCAGGTATAAGGACAGTTATAAGGGCAGGCATAATGACAGGTATAAGTATAGCTATAAGGGCAGGTATACGGACAGGTATAAGGACAGGTACAATGGCAGATATGAGCAGGTATAAGAACAGGTATAAGAATAGGTATAAGGGCAGGTGTAAGTTCAGGTAAAGGGGCTGGTATTAGGCCAGGTATAAGGACAGTTATAAGTGCAGGCATACGGACATGTATAAGAGCAGGTATCAAAGCAGTTATAAGAACAGGAATAAGAGCAGGTATAAGGACAGCTATACGGGCAAGTACAAGGGCAGCTACATGCAAAAAAGCAGGTAGAAAGACAGCTCTAAGAACATGTATAAGGACAGATATAAGGACAGGTATAAGGACAGGTATAAGGGTAGTTATAAGGCAGGTATAAGGACAGCTATAAGGACAGTCATAAGGACAGGTATAAGAAAAGTTATGACAGCTATAAGGTCAGGTATAAGGCCATGTATAAGGACAGGTTTAAGGACAGGCATAAGGCGAAGTCTAAGGACCGGTATAATGACAGCTAAAAGGGCAGGTATAAGGACAGAAGGGCATGTATAAGGACAGGTATAAGGGCAGGAATAAGGCCAGCTATAAGGACATGTAAAAGGACAGCTATAAGAGCCGGTATTTGCACAGCTATACGGGCAGGTATAAGACAATTATGACAGCTATCAGAGCAGGTATAAGGACAGGTATAAAGCTAGGTATAAACACGTATAGTGACAGGTATAAGGGCAGCTATAAGGAGAGGTATACGGACAGCAATAAGGGCAGGTATAAGGGTAGTATAATGATAGGTATTATGACAGGTATAAGGACAGGTATAATGGCACGAATAAGGGCATTATAAGGACAGCTATAAGGGTAGGTATAAGGACAGGTATAAGGGTAGGTGTAAAGACAGGTATAATAACAGAAATAAGGGCAGCAATAAGGGCAGCTATAAGGACAGCTACAAGGCCGGGTATGAGACAGATATAAGGACAGATATAAAGACAGATAAGAGGGCAGGTATAAGGACAGATATAAGGACAGGTATAAGGACAGATATAAAAACAGATAAGAGGGCAGGTATAAGGACAGATATAAGGACAGGTATAAGGACAGATATAAAGACAGATAAGAGGGCAGGTATAAGGACAGGTATAAGGACAGATATAAGGACGGATATAAAGATAGATAAGAGGGCAGGTATAAGGACAGATATAAGGGCAGGTATAAGGGCAGGTATAGAGACAGGTATAAGGACAGCTATAAGGGCAGCTTAAAGGACAGGTATAAGAACAGGTATAATCAGTGCTATAAGGATCAGTATAAGGATAGTTATGAGGGCATGTATGTGGGCAGGTATAAGGGCATGCATAAGAACAGGAATAATGATAGCTACAAGAGCAGGTATAAGGACAGGTATAAGGACGGGTATAAGTACAGCTAGACGGACAGGTATTAAGACAGGTATAAGCAGAGGTATAAGCACAGCTATAAAGGTCAGTATAAGGGCATTTATAAGGGCATGTATAAGGACAGGTATAGGGGCATGTATAAGAACAGGTATAAGGACAGCTACAAGGACAGGTATAACTACAGCTATTAGGGAAGATATAAGGACAGGCATAAGAACAGCTATAAGGACAAATATAAGGACAGCTGCAAGGACAGTTATAAGCCGCTGTATAAGAACAGGTATAATGACAGCTATAAAGACAGCTAAAAGGCCATGTACAAGGACAGGTATGAGGGTGTGTATAAGGACAGGTATGAGAGCATGCAAAAGGACAGGTATAAGGTCAGGCATAATGGCAGGTATAATGACGGATATGAGGTCAGGTATAAGGTCAGGTATAAGGGTAGGTATAAGGACAGGTATAATGGCAGGTATAAGGGCAGGTATGAGAACAGGTATAATGGCAGGTATAAGGACGGGTATGATGTCAGGTATAAGGGCAGGTATAAGGGCAGGTATAAGGACACGTACTATCCAGCAGCTTAGGCCATTCATCATGCTTTTCACATGAAGAGATTAAATGGACAGACTACCGTAAACCGTTCTACCACCATCAGATTTGAGATTCTCTCGGCCACAACACTCGCTAAGATAGTATGTTTTGTTCCCGAATAAACTAAAATATTTAAAGCTAGCAGCAGCATTTATCAAGCGTATCAAGAAACATCACCGAAGTAAGAACTAATGGATTGCAAAAAAAATAAAATAAAACAATTTGCAAATATTTCAAATTATCATGGTTCTAGCTTCTGAATGCCAATGCAACACAAGTTAATATTATGTACAATTTCTCAAGCATAATGTAACCAGTAACCTCTCTAATTATCTTGCTAATTATCTTTAAAAAGAGAATTAACTTTAGTAATGCCATGAATTAGACGAAATAAGTATAGAGGAAATATTTTAGGTTCGACTTGCGACTAGTTAGTTCCCGAATTCAGCAATAAATCGTTCATCCAGTGAAAACTGAAATTAATTTTTTTTCATTATGAATAATGAAATTTTAAATCTGACAAGTGGTTCAAACATGAGCGCTAGACACAGTGTTGAAACTAAATTATTGATATCGCTCATCACGTTTTGTATTATATTCGCTTAGAAAGCTTTTTTTCAGAATACGTGGAAGTTGACATGATTACGTCCCTTTCCGTTTGATCGAGAAGATAATAGATAGCTCGATTGGCTCTATTCATTTACACTATTCCTAAACTCGATTCAACCTCAATGCAGAGTGAGGGATTATGAATAATTTGAATACTTAAAAAAAGGTTATTTTCAAAAGTAATAAACTGTTATATATTTGTTTGCAGTGAAGCTGGCGAGTAAAAAACAGACATAGAGGTATAAAACTATAAACATTTTGATACTGTATATTTACTGGAATTTGTATGAAATCCAACAATTCACTTGATAAAGAGACGAAAGCGTGTGCATTGAATAGGTTTACGTGGAATACAGCTCAGAAGTTTGTCTATTTCTACAGGCATTGAAGTGAAAATGTGGAACGAGCTTCCAAACGACGTAAAAAATGCTCGCACGCTTAAGGAATTTAAAAGACTAGTACCAGATTTTTAGAGATTTTTAGCTGCATTCATTGCTACGGAGTAGTTTTATGTATACTATTTATATACCTATTATTGTGTTAGATTTTTAGTCAGATTTTATGTATGTATGTTGATTTGTATTTCTGTGTCGGTAATAATAGCCCCCAGTGAGCTAATGTTGTTGTTATCAACACCGACCCTAAATAAATTTATCTGATCTGATCTTATCTTATCTTATCTTATCCCCAACACGAATATCTCCACACACGTAGGAATTGACATTGATTAATAAATCTCTGCTTATGTCCGCCCGCGTTGTACAATCCACAGTGTTGGTCGAATAAACAGTTCATCGGTTTATGATGTTTCAACCGCGTTCCTAAGCTGTTTACTATGATTCGCTTGCAGGATTTCTGGAACAGAAGAGAAGGCGATTACCGAGGACATTGTTTAGTGCAAAATACTTATAGATTGTTGTTTTGTAAATTATTTTCCTGCCAGGTCACACATTCAGTAGGTCACATGAGGCTGTTGTCCCCAAAGAATCTCCACAACCTTCAACCTTCACAGGGATTGAAATAAACGTAATAGATATAAAAGAAGAACAGTCACTAATTCTCGATAAATGCCCACAGGACTTTGCAATTGTTGTATCTTTGACAAATAACAGTTCCCCTTTTTACCCACAACAACTCCGACGTTCCAACCAACGCGCCATTGCTTATCTTCTAGCCGTTTTCTTTTCAGCTTGCTGAATAGGTTTGTGCATTCTTCCGGTGCTTTTCGATAGCTCATCCGGTTATTGTCGTGTCTGAGTCATATGCGTACCACTCGTAAATACATGTACATGGGTTTAATGACAATCTTCCCTTGTCGAATTACAAAATAAATGCCGTGGTTTCGTTCCCCTCATAGCCCTTCGGCTTACTGACCATTATATGGCAGTCAATATTTATGCAACCTGCATGGCATATTCGATGTGCTACATTCGATCTCAAATGGGCATCAGGGAAAACTTTTCACAGGGCGGCGATATAACATGTCAACCAGTAGTACTTGAGCTTTACACATCTTATTGGCCGGAGAGGTAATAATAAGTGCTATTTGCGCGGCTAGAGATACACCGACAGGAGACCCGATAAATTTAATATCGGCTACCATTAATGCGGGTATTATCTCGGAACTTTCAGTGGAATAGCTGGAATTGAATCTTTCACTCAAGGAAGATCACGATTATGTTGAGATGTTCAGACCTGGCTATTCGTTGTGTTACAAGTATACTCAACAGCTCATATTAGTTCATGCTTACAGCACACGCACAATGTAGTCTTTTAAACTGTTGTAAAGCGGGGGGGGCGGGGGGGGCGATTTGACTTAATGTCACACTCAAGTTGGTTTCACACATTTAGTGACAGTCAGTTTGGTTGGTGGAGGAAGCTGGAGTACCCGGAGAGAACCACCGCCCCTCGGCAAGAAACTGAAAAACTTTCACACATGAACCAGCTGGGCTCGGACTCTTGCCGGTTTAGCGGCGTGAGGCTAGAGGTCACCAGCTAAGCGTCTTAGACCATTAGGCCATCGAGGATCCATGTTAGTAAATCTTACCATACTAGGATCATATTCAGGAAACACATTATTTTCCACGTAAAGCAATACATCGAACGTTTAAAAGTCTGGCAGGGATGGTCCTTTGAAGTCGTTTTATTATGAAACGTCCGGACGGTATGAACGTTCCAGTAGTAATGGGATGTACAAGAGCTGTCGCCTGTAGTTACTCGACAGCAAATTGTCAAGCTGTATTGAACAGTCTCGTGCACTGATCCTGCCCAACGAGAGAGGTTCGATACAACACGTCACTTTGTCTGGATCGAGGAGGTGGGACAGGAAGACCCGTAAAGACAACAAGCGCAGAGTGATAAAATAAAAAAAGATAAACACATATTCTAGTAAAGGCAGACTCGAGATACAGGATTTAGAGTCGAGTAGGGTACAAATCCCGAAAAAAAAATCCCTACTCTTTAAGTTAATATACGTTAGCTTTTAGTGGGGCGGCATGCCAGAATATTCGAACAGTTGTGCACTTGGTGATAAAAGCACCAAATTTGGCACACTGGTAGACAGATCCATTGTGAAAAGACCTCTATATTGAGGCATCTCAGATTTGCTCCCTGACAGCCGTGGCCGCCATCTTCCGCTATGAGATATTGTGTTTGTCTTTTTTATGATCTGGGGATTCGAATCCAAAAGCTGGCAATTTTGATCTGTAGTCCAACACTATATCCATTCTGCCAAACAGATGTTACAATTTTCAGATGGAGGAATCATATGCGGAATGGCGATGAACTAATGATTGCACGGACGGAGGGCTTACAGAACATTTAAAGCGTTTTGACACCTCCAACCATAACAGTTTTTCAGTATTATAAAATTTATTTTGTAATTCGACAAGGGAAGATTGTCATTAAACCCATGTACATGTATTTACGAGTGGTACCCACCGAATTTGGATATCTACGACTAGTTTTGATTAAAGGTGTCATATCACAAAAAATTGCAAAAGCAGACAAATGCATATTTTCTAATGATCGTAATATTTGTTTGACTATTCTCGGTGAAAATTCACCATACGAAAATTCAGTATATTCTTTTTCAACATTATAACGTTTAAAGCAAACACGAGGAAATGGTATTTTCGGTTTATAAACGCAAAACGTTAAGGAAAAAAATTACGGTCAAAAACCGATCACCTCCTTTGTCAAGCAGTTTTTTTAAAGAAATTACGTAAATAAAAAATAAATAAAAATCTGACCAAAAAATCGATCATTTTTTTTAAATGATGTCACTGTGACGTCATCACAGCAGTCATCTTGCATTTTTTGTTACATTTTCTGGTAGATAATGACCCGTGGGTATGATGGTACATTCAACCCCGTTGCTCAAGGGGTAAGAAAAATAATTAGGGGGAGAGCGAAATGCCCGACCCCCGGCCTGGACATGTCCCAAAATATCAAACGAAGTAGGGTTAATAATTCACCAAGAACATGGAGCAGCCAGTAAATTTGACCCGCAAGCACCAAGAACATATGTATATATAGAAATTTTCAGAGGTAATTATCACGCATGAAAGCTATTTTGTCCAGAAAAATTTATTAACTCATACAATCTACCTGTAGACGAGTAATAATTTTTGAAATCAAGATAAACCTGTACAAAACTATATTATTGTACCATATCAAAATATAATAATAACTGCTACGTTATGTTTTATATATACTCTCTCTGCTTTTTTAACAGCTGTGTTATGGACATAACGCAGACAACCTCGCTAACTCTAGCCTGGGAGTAAGAAACCACGCAGGCCCGTCTATTGGACAATGTAATTGGTCCGCGAACTGAAAGGTCCCTGGCCTTATTTTGTCTCAAATTATTAAAGTCAGAATATAAAACGCCATAGGTCAGAGGAACCACAACTTCACTGACCAGAAGTCAGAATGAAACGACATAGAAAAGAGGAACCATGTGTGGGCAGTGCTTTCAGCCATGACTATCGCCCTTTTACCAAGGTCGTCTGTTAGACAAGTTACTTTAGAGTTACATGTATTCCCCTTTACCATACGTTCTTCTATGTTTAGTTCGGTTATCGCACTATAGAGGGCGTAACCTGAAATGTTGAAGTGCGTTGACAAATTCGGGAGAAGTTTGTTATGATCGCTCGAATATAATATATGCAGATTGATTCTCGAAACTAGTGCCGTGAGAAATATTAAGTTCTTATACATGTAGTTGTAACTGCATAATTGTATAAATGTTGTATTCCATTTATTTTTCTTAGTTGAAGGTCATACCGACCACATTTGAAACATATTGTTGACCGAATTTCTTTCCGCCAACTTATGTATTGCGGTTCTTCACGCAAAAAGCACAAACTTACGAACAATATCATTGTAAATGTGATATTTAGGCATAAGACATTCTGGAGAATCCGATATGGTTTGACCATAATTGTACTGGTTATGTCACAAAAATTACATGTATGTCGTATTGTCATTGTACAGGGGTGAGCTGATGTACCAGGATATTAGGAGACTGTTGTGGATTTGTATTCCCCTCTCCTCAGTTCTGAGATGGCGCATGGGAGTAGGTTATTTATCTCTTGATTTCGCGACTTTAATTATGGTATCATAACGGTCAGATGCATTGTTTACTTTAAGCTTGAATCCACAATATCAGTGGTGTTCAGTGCTCTATTTAGTATATTTTGTCTGTGCTAATAATGTGACAGGAATACATGTAGTGGAATACAGGGTAACGATATGGTGTATTCTCCCTGTGATCACATAGCTGTAACTTGAAGAAGCGGTTATGTTGTTCATACAGATAACAGAACAAAGATAATGTAAACAATATTGTTGTAACAATAATAGCATTGAACGTATAAGAAGTACTGAATTGTGATAAATATATTCTGCATTATCAGGTCTCCTTCTTGGTGAAGTCTGAAGCATGTCACAGATATGTCACATCAAGGTTGTCGGTCCTTGTGAATCAGCATAATAAAGGAAAAATTTTAACTCACAATGTGAAAGGTTTTTCGAATTATTTTGGAACCCGGGCAACACATGCAGACGACGATGATACCGGTTGCTGTATACGTGCAGTTAGCTGTCTAATGGTGATTTGCTAGCAGAAGTTGTCGGGTCTACAGGCCAGACAGTTTAGAACCGCAGAATACACCAAACGCGAAGATCATGCAGCCAATATTACGCACTGCTAGCAAAGTAATATTATCGCGAGTGTGACGTGGTTGTCATCATCGAGCACTTGTTGACACATGCAACTGGAAAAGAACATAAGGGCACATTCTCATTTAACCCTATATTGCCTGGGCTTTTTGGGAC
>JAVTVY010052179.1:0-26633 GCA_036873755.1 Hanleya hanleyi | reverse complement strand
CTAATTATAAATACATACTAAGCTCGAAATTCAAATCCTTCGTTACCAGCGGTGAACCGGAAGTTATAACAAGGTTGCACATTAACTATATCCTCAGTGATCTATAATATAGAAAAATATATTAGCCTCTGATATTGAAGAGAAGAACAGAAACTGCGAGGAATCAAACATCAGGAGATTTTGTATAACATATTCAATTCTCGTATCTTTGTTTTTTCAGGTTATATCCTGAGTCCCTGCGTTGGCTCGTCGCTAAAGGTAAGCGATGTAGAGCGGAAAAGTTGATTAAGACGATTTCCAGATACAACAGCCTGAAAGATGTCCCAAGGGAAATTGGTACCTTGGCATATGACAACCCAGAACAAAGCGAGAAAAAAGAATCAAAGGTGTATAGCACTTTTGACATATTGACGAACGGAACCTTACTGAAACGGAACGCCATCCTCTGGTATATGTGGTAAGCCTGTTTATTTTGATCACTGGAATTTAGATTCGCATTCAATAGTGGTGTGTACATAGAACGGCGTAATCCGACCAGAAGGGAAATGAGCCCACCCTGGGGTTCCATAATTCACAGTTATCACCAACAGTAGTTTGGGGCGTTGTATATACAACATTTATTGTCTGCACCCGGGTACCTGTACCATGGTACAGATGTAAACTGTTATACATTTGTACATTATTTACCATGATAAATCATGATAATTTTAAACTTGGTGCATATGTACATTTAAATGAATATCAATAGAATGGTACGATACCAGTACCACGACTAACCTACGTACATTATCAATGGAATTACTACGGATATGACAACGATAATATTGTGCACTTTTAATACTACTGCCATATAGCATATGGTCCAAATAAATTGTCATTGACCGGAAGATCACGTCACTGCGACGTCAACAGTCAAAATGAAGAAAAGTCAATATAATGAAATTTGGTGCCCTTGGTGCCCTTGTGTGTTGGCCATTGTGAAATGTGCGATCCTGTTCAACTCCTCGTGTGAGTTCTCCTCAAACGGCCTTGTAATTCTGACAGTCCATCATCTCAGTGATGAGATCGACCCAAACGCCATTCCTTCCTATAACAGCGACATGTTTCTCCTCTTCCTTGGTGATGTGGAAGCGTGGGCCAGAAACCTCTGGAACGAGTCAATTCCGTGGATACAGTATCTACAGGTAGAGTTTGATTCGTGTCGTTTAACAGAGCCTAATGAATGGCTAGTGATTGGACATAACTGTGTTGTGATATATTTTCCGCCTGGACTTCCCTGAACTTTCTGTCTGACGTTGTGAACCATTGATTGACAATTGTGTGCGAGATGAAAGGTCTGTAATTTACAGAAATGGGTCATGCCCTAACGAACTCTGAGACATTGTATTCTCATAACTTTCTTGGAACATTCTGGACTGAATTCTCAGACAGGTTGGTAACATGTCTTGCACAATCATCTTATGTGTGCCATAATAATGCCTTATTTGAACTGTTGGCATCTTTCGTATATTGTGCACGTTTTGTTTTGTCTATTATCGATAATGCTGCATGCCCAGTGAAGTTGATAAGTCAATGATGAAACTGGTAGATTGCATGAATTTTGTGACTGATAAATTTTGTGATTTGCAGATTGGATAATCTGGCCTTTGAACGTTGGATGAGAATATTTTGATGTGGTTTCACAATAATTTGTTATTAGGACATTTATCGCGATTAGTTTCCATAACAGCTAGTGTAGCTATTAAGCTAAACACTTAACTCATTTGGCCTAAATGGAACTGAGATTATTGCGTATATTGATAGGTCCTTGATATATATGCACGTACTAGTGATTGTAGCATATACATGTTTTGTATAGGATATGAGCCCTTACAATATCAGGTTATGCCATAGGAGCCTGGATATTTGTGGTTAAATGTGGTTATTTATTTTTGTGTCATCCTGAATTTTTATTATTGTTATTTGGATCCTCAGATATAAGTCTAAGACGTTGGATGACAAATTGGTTTCAATTAACACGTATTGTCAGCCTCCTTAATTGCAGTATATATTGTGTCCATGACAACCATAACACTTCTAGCTTTCATGATGAGTAATATAAGGTGCAAAATTAATGTTAACCCTTCGGGATGAGGTATATGACTTAGCACTGACCATGCTAGCGAAATCTGATACTTGGTGATAACCATGGAAAAATGTTTCAGACATAATCACAGGATAATTGTGTCTGTGTCTAACTATTATTGTTGCAACAATATTGAGATACCATGAGTGGTATGAATTGGGCAATGTGCGTTGTCACTTGTGCAGAATTATTTTGTCAAAACTGATTGAGTTTCACCGCGTGAATCCTTTATGCTGACATCACAGTTTTTCTTGCACTGAACTGGTATATTAGTTTTGTTTCGGAGTAAGTGTGTTTTTACTGGTGTTAGCTGGAAAATAGTCTGACACTCTCTATTCAAAAGAATTCGCATTTCTTGCAGATATGATTCAAATGCCTAGCATTGCCATTCCCAACCTCTTGAACGTTACAAGAATTATTGCCCGTTTGAATGCCACTCCTTGGCAGGCATTGGATATGACATTTGACGTATCAGTGCGTGGGATTTTGACATATATTTCTTTCACCATGGTTTTGCTGGGTACCCTTGACGCGATTTTGTATATCTTTTGACAAGTCTAATCTGTTTCGGTGTAGTTCTCAATTTTGTTTCACTCTGTGACATTGAAATGCATGATCTACCAATGTCATGTAATGCTTTTGTTTTTTCATTCTTTCATCACTTTTGCCAGTGGTTGTGCGTTTTCCAACTGGGAACATACTCTCACTTGAGGCCAAGTTCTGATGTATTGGTTGCTGCTGAATTGATCACTCATGCAGTCTCTAGCATCATTTCTTCCCTCTTCTTATTGTTCTAAGGCTTGTTTTTTTTTAACTGTTCGATATTTTCATATATTTACATGCTGTTTTGGTAAACTATATTGGATTTGAAGCTGAGGTACTCGAACGATTTTCCAGCAATTGTTTTCATTTTGTGTAATGTTTTGATACATTATTTTGACTTCGCGACTGAGGGGCTTGAAATGTTTTCAGGCGATTGTTTTGGTCACACTTGACATATGTACACTTGCAGTGTGACTGGCATGTTGTATCACATACCGTTGACAAATTTTGGTAAATATAGAATTGTGACCTTACGCTATGAACATAGACTATGGTAATTAAATAATTGTTTACGATATTGGACTGATATTGCGGATAATGAACTCAGCTATGACTACGGACCATTCTATGAAGTTTGGATATCATTTTAATGAATTATGCATTTTGTTTTTCTACAATGAGATGAATGAACTTTCTCCGCTCGTATCATCCATCTTTCGTTGATGGAAGATATGTGAAACATACGATTTTTTAGCTACCATACTTTCGTCAGTTTTATTGTACTGACTTTTCTTTATTTTTGCCTTGAGTGAAGATTCATGATTTCATAAGCTTTCATACTGTACTTTATTATCGGTTCGTCTATGGTGTGCAGTACATGTTGTATGTACTGAAAGACAGACAGACAGATTGGCAAGAGGGGGTTGTTTCTGGTTCTGAATGCGGCCTATTAATACAAACATCCTATCCAACGACATATAGGGTCACGCATTGTCAGTTCTCTTCTACGTGAAATTTTACTTGACTATATTTCCAGTAGGCGTCAGATCCGATCTTCGGTGTTCAACTATATGATTTAGTTGCATGGATAAGTAAATGTACTAGACTTGGACTGCATGAAACCCAAGTCTGATTGGTATGTTTTAGTTTGGAGACAGTTAGCCAGTCTCATTTTCATAACTCTGCTGAAAGTTTGATGAGTTTGACACTGCACCCATTCATTTAGGGCGGTAAAAAAGAGAATGACTGACGTTTCCCAAATTATAGTTATAATATCGCACTGTCCTGCCACCACCGGTATGATGAGTAGAGTCTACCGATAGAGTTCACAAACAATAAAGTTGGACCGAAAATGCATATAGTAAAAACTATATATATCATCAGAAATCTGTTGTTGTTGAAACGGGTTTTGTAGACACCATCTCCCGCGTCAACTGACGACCTTGCGTTATAATAGCTAAGATCGCGCACAAGCGCTTGTCGTCTTGAAGACCGAAAATTCTACAATGTGAACACCTCGAATGATATAACCACTACGTCCCTTTCTAGTGACAATGTGTCAATGTTCGTAACAAAACCTGCGAATAGGAAGAAGGGGTTATATTATTCCTTACATACACATAATACTTCTTACACACATATCTGCATTTTTATGTTATAGGTTGGCCGTATCCATGGGGTTACTTCGGACTGGCTCTGAGCACCGGATCTCTTCCTGGTAACAAATACTCGACGTTCCTCATCGGTGCTGGTGTGGAGCTTGCTGCCAACTTGTCAAAGTTCCCCGCCGTTTACTAGTGAGTCCTTAATCAGATGTTGCAAATACAAACATGGTGGGTCAGGATTAGTCGGATACAGGTTGGACGACACCATCGAAATTCCTTATGTATTATTTAGCAAATTTGGCCGTCACATCTCCGCAAAACTGTATTACAAATATTCCGCTGCAGCAAATAACCTACCAAGCTGGAAAGACTGATTCGGCAGATAGGCAGACACTGAAAATACCCCTATTGCCCATGGGGGTACTCGACAAATATATTATATTTAAATATATATATTATATTATAAATATATATTTTTTTTGACAAATAAATTCAAGGATGAATAAGTCAATCAGCGGATGTCCTGTTTTCTGCGGTATTGCATCTTCAATAAACAATTACTAGTGTCGTATGATCTATAGTACCTGTCTCTGGCATTCTCTTCGCATTTTCTGTCGAACAGAACTGATCTATTCATGGTATTACGAGCGATAAATATTTCGCCTGAGTGGAGACTCCCTTAGCTGTCAGTTCACACTCGCCTCACGCCAGCACTGTAAGGGGCATCTCTAATCTGTTCAGCGCTTGATCGTGGCATTAACATAAATATCTCACCCATTAATATTTGGCCAAGATATCGATAGACTGTATCGAAACCTTCCTGAGGCGAGACATTACCTGTGTTGGGGCATGATTTGTTTTCCAGTTTGGGGCGAAGATGGCCCATGACAGTATTGTTTTTGGCTGGAGGGATATCTTGTATCGTATCTGGCGTTATAGAAGGTATACGCTTTTCCAACTGTCATTACAAATTCGCGGTACATTCTGTTGTTTACATTTCCCAAATACAAAAATGTGAATTGGTGGTGTTAATCTCAAGTTGAATTCTAAGCATCCTATCCGACGTTCCATATTCAGCTGTTGTTCACTCAAGCATTTCCGCGTCAATAATCGAGATACCTTTCTCATACCACAGTTAGCGTCAATTCTAAATAGGCAGGAAATGAATATTTAAAAACACAAGAGATGTTATCGTGCCAAAGACAGGCAGTAAACAGTTTTCCATGACATCTTGATGTTCTTTACACAAAGTCCTTATTACTGACTATTATTCTTTGTCCAAATGCGTTTTTAATTCGTTTTCGTTCATTTCGGGTGACAATCACCCAGAGAGGGACACCTCCACAATTACAGTCAATTAATTAAAAACTATCTGACATATACCAATTGATCTTCATACATAGTGTTGTATTTTACTTGTAGCTCCTGAAATTAAAACAGGCCTTGCAATGGTAGGCAGATTCGGAATGACCGGGGCTTTCGATATCCTGCTTCTATATACCTCTGAATTTTATCCCACCCCAATGAGGTTGGTCATCATAAAGCATTTGTGTCGTTAGTGAATGTTTTACGACACAGTCTTATTTTAAAGTCATTTGGCCCTCACCCCTAGTACAATCCTCTTGCTGTTACGTTTTTCAAATCGAAATACGTATCATTAAGAAACTAAGAAACTCCCATCTTCGGAACACAAACTGTACATTAGCAAAACTGTACAAATTGCTTCCAAGTTTCCCAAATGTTGGAAGATCGATCAATCGATGCAAGTATATCCTGGAACAACTATAGACTCTTCTGCGCCGATCAAAGAGGTACCCAATAGAGGGAATCAGGTTGTGGCTTGATTGAATAATGAGTAGTCACTGTGTGAATGGATGAAGTTTGCAATTCAAAATACTGGCTGGAAACCTATCGGAAACACTGTCGATACAGTTTCCAATAGGTTTTCGGCTAGGTTCGGTAATTGGAAACTTGATCAATTAACGCAGTGAATAAATCTAATTTCTCGTTTATTTTATTTTGAAGGAGCGTTGGTATAGGAACGAGCATGTTCTGGACTCGAGTGGGTGGCTTGTTGGCACCACAGATAAGTCTCCTGGTATGTTAAGCCATGTTAAATCCCCTATTGAACCTCTCACCACAGATAATTCTCCTGGTATGTTAAACGGTGTTATTAAATTACCTATCAAACTTCTCACCACAGATAAGTCTCCTGGTATGTTAAACCATGTTAAATCCTCGATCGAACTTCTCACCGCAGACAATTATGCTGGTATGTTAAACCATGTTATTAAATATCATAATATCAAATATCAAACTTCTCACCACAGATAAGTCTCCTGGTATGTTAACTCCCCTATCAAACTTCTCACCACAGATAAGTCTCCTGGTATGTTAAACCATGGTATATCCCCTATCAAACCTCTCACCACAGATGAATCTTCTGGTGTGTTAAACCATGTTAAATCTCCTACAAAACTTCTCACCACAGATAAGCCTGCAGGTATGTTAACCCTACCTGGCCTTGGGGGGGGGGGGTTATTATGGCCCCCCTACTAAACTTTCTGCGCTATCTCCGTAACGACAAAAAATGGAGTGCTGAAACTCCCGGACTTTATAGTTTATCATATTGGGGTCATTTTGAGCCCATTTGCATAACCCCCTGAGGATCATGGCTAAATTCAAGATGGCGGCCACGTGGTGTACCAGAAAAGTGACGTTTTTGTCACATTTGTTCAAAATTTCTGCTTTTCCGCGATGAAAAGTGGGCAAAAACTATTTTATTTCACATCACATTAATATTTACTAATTTATCATGCAGTTTTTGCGGAGAAATTGCATAAATAAAAAATTCGGAAAATCCGGCCGAAAAATCGACCAAAAATGCCGTTTTTGAAAATGACGTCACTGTGACGTCATCAAAGCGGCCATCTTGGATTTTTCCTAAATTTTCTGGTAGAGCTTGATCCAAGGGTATAGTGTGATAAGTTTTAGCCCCCTAGCTCAAGGGATAAGAAAAATAATTAGGGTGGGCCATTTCTGCTCCCCACCCCCCAAGGCCTGGACAGGTCCCAAAAAGCCCAGGCCAGATAGGGTTAAACCATGTTCAATCTCATATCAAACTTCTCACCGCAGCTCAGAAACGAAGAGAGCAGACCTAGACCTTCTGACATTTCCTCAAATCGTATTGACTTAACTTTGAAATTAGTTGCATTATCCCAGGAACAAAGGATCATGGGACATATCAAACTCGTCTTTTCTGTCCATATTTTCCATTTTTTTTTCCTAACATGGCATAAAAGTAACTTGTTTGTCAAAATTATATCATATTAATTAGTTTTGAGAGAAAATATCGGAAACTCAATATTTATGATGGCGAGAAAGGGTGGTAGATCATTTGAATTCGTTCACTCCTTAAAAAATCGAATGTAGGGAGGATTGGGGCACAGTGATACAAGTCGTCTAGCTCCTATGTTAACCCTATCCGTCCTGGGCGATTTGGGGTGTATCGTAGCCTGGAGGGGGGGGGGGCGGAAAGTGCGCCACTATATATTTTCTCTACCACTGAGACTAGAGCGCTGAAACTTAACACACAGTATCTTGGGTTCAAGCTCTATTGGGAAATGTAAAAAAAATCCAAGATGGCCGCCATGATGACGTCACAGTCATCTTCTCGGAAGCCATTTTTCGGCCTTTTTGTGGTCGATTTTTCGAAATTTTCATTTTTCCGATTTTCCTCTCGAAGAAAATCTAATAAAATATTAGCTTGAATCTACCTAGTAAAATTTTATGTATATCTTAAAGCTATAAGTAAATCATTTATAGTTATCTCCCATTACTGACCCACAATCGAAATCCATACATCATTCGTAATATTAACCAATTCACACCATATCGGTGTAGAACTATAACATAGTTCATTCTTTCCAGCGACTGTGCGTGATTGGAAAACTCTGCCGGACCCTGTAAGAAATTCAGTCACACTCGTTGAGTTCAAACGTACTGTTATGCACATGTACCCCACATCCACCCCTCCTCCATGGTATTATGTCGGATCACGGGAAAATAATATAATCCTGTGTCGAATAAGAAATGGTTGCAGTAATCTGAAGCAAGATCTGTTCAATAATCATTTAATAGCAGACCCAAAATGTATTTGTGGGCTGTCAAATGAAATTGCCGAGCATTATTTCTTACACTGTCCTCTCTTTTTTATTCAACGGTATTCTTTCCTTGCAAAACTCTCTACAATTATATTGAATGATTTTAATTTTCCCACCCTGTATGATATTCCCACTCTAGTGTTTAGTTTTTACGACAGAACAATTTTCAAAAAACATCGATATTCAAAAATGCTTTGGATCATTTTTCACAGACACTAAGCGGTTTTAGTGTTCATAATCACATCGCGACCGTTGCATTCAGACTGCTCACATCGAGCGCACACTCGACAAATGGTGCTCTCTCATTTCTTTTCTCTTGCTGACATTCATCTGTGCAGAGTTACAATTCTCGTATTTATAATATTATTACATTTGTTTGTCTCTCACTATTTCTTTTTCTCTCACTACTTACGCCTGTTACAGAAGTAAACCTAATGTACCGACTCTTCTGCATTCTATATTATCAATGTATCCGTTTAAACAACATGTATCATATGTTATACCTATAGAGGGACTCGCTAACGAACTTTAGACTCATTGTGGCCCCATTGTAAACAGTGTTTGCAATAAATCTAAACCAATATATATGTACGTTAGTTTCCAAAATATTTGTTCTAATTTATTATATTCCAAGTTTGGAACGGACAAGTGATCGATATAAATGGAGAAGTGTTTGCTGATCTCCTCCCCACTTAGAGTTGGCAACTACCTCCAACAGTTCAAGAGCTTTCGCGCACTTACCTTTCAAGCAATATATATGCAAATGTTAGTTGGTGGTCAAACAATATTCGTAAAAATTTGACCTCTTTTAGTACCTTGATCTCAGTTCCATATAGTGTAAGTACTGGATCTTTGTGCTGGAAATACTTTCTGCAAAAGTGTAGACAATTTGTCTTAGCTCTGGAGAATTTAAAGCCATTTTCTAGACTCCAATTCTGAGATCTATGTAGATGAAGTTGCAATGTTCTGTCAATATTGTGATTACTTTTTCCACTGCACGAAATGTAGAAATCGTCTACAAAGAGTGAACCATCTAGTTGATTTATTCAAAACTGCCGCTAAGCTGTTGGTCTTGATACTAAACAGAGTAGTAGACAAAATACTATCCTGTGGGACACCCTGATCTTGGTCGAAATGATCAAATTTGGAATTGTCTATCATTCAAAAAGTTGGAAATGAAAATGGATAAACGGCCCTTTAATCCCATAGAATGAAGGTCTTTTAGAATCCCGTATTGACATGTAGTATCACAGGCTTTTTTAAATCAAAGAAGATGGAAACTACATGTTCATTCTTGGCGAAAGCATTCTTAACATAGCAATCTTTGTATCAAACAAGGCGATCATTTATCATGCGTTCCATTCTTTTACAAACACAGCTAGTCAGTGAAATCGGACGATAATTTCCAGGGTCTGTATGGTTAAGGCCAGGCTTTGGTACGATACTGATGTAACGATGTTATTATGCCATGACGGTGGAAAGTCTTCTCTCATCCAAAGTCTGTTGAATATTCGTAATAGAATCTCTACAGAAGATTCGGTTAGATGTTTCAAAAGTTGATAATGAATATTATCAGGTCCTGCAGCAGAATCGTTAGCTTTCGTGAGAGAAGCATGAAGATCCTCAATTGTAAACATACCGTTAAAGCTTTCACGGTTACCGAAGGTGAATTAAATTTCATTTTTCTCTTCTCTTTTGTTGATACCTTGAAATTTTGGTACATAATTATCTGACGAAGAGTTTTTGGCAATTGTTTCGCCTAGCTTATCTGCAATCTCTACTCCATTTAACACCAGTTTTCCATCATTAAGATGATGAACACTAGACTTGAAGCTTTTACCTTTCATTCTTTGGATAATATTCCAAACTTTTGTTATAGGAGTATGTGTATTTATCTTAGAAAAAAATAATTTTTCCAAGAATGACGTTTGTTCTGTTTCATGGTTCTACGAGTTTTAGCTCTAGTAACTCTGAGAACTTTTTAATTTTCAGAATTTGGATGTCGACGAAAACACCTTTCAGCTTTCTTCCTACATTTCCATGCTTCTCTGTAGTCATCATAAACCCGGTTTTTTAATATGTGCAACTCCTGAAGATGTGGGTATGATTTGGTTAGCAATTTTAATCAGCATATCTGAGAATAACTGTATAGGATATGGAACATCAGCGAAAGAGACTTTTTGTTGTTGTAGTCTTTGTGAACAAATGTTTTCAAATTCTAGCCATTTGCTTTCTTAAAATTATACTTTGTTAAAGGGGGGATGGGGGGTCATCAGCTGAATGAACAGCTATTTAAATAGTGGGGAAGTGATCACTCCCACACAGGTCATCATGAACAGACCATGTGCTGAGGAAACCATGTGCTCCATGAGCTGAGGAAACTGTATAAGAACCATCATTAAAAATACACAAAGAATTATTTGATATTAAATCTTCAGGAATTTTCTTTTTACAATTCTCTTCATTATCCCAAAAGTTACTACGGCCGTTAAAATCACCCATCAAGAAACACGGTTTAGAGGAGTGATCGTAAAGATTCTGAAGTTCACTAAGACAGAGACCTCCAGATAAAGGTATGTACACCGTGCATAATGTGAATACAGAATTCAAAGTAAGACGAACTGCTACAGCTTATACATCTGTCGTTAAATCAATAGGACTATGTAAGACACTTATTTTAACAAGTATTGAAGAGCCTCCTGTAGCCTTTCCATGCTCTTGCAAAGCATATGAATGATAGGGTGTATATGGGCGTAATTCAAATTTATTTTTATCTGCTCTTTTGAGAAAAGTTTCATTCAAACAGAGAGCTGAGGGTTAACAACTGAAGCTCATTTAAATTTGGCCAAACTCCTCTGTAATTCCATTGAAGAAGGGCTAGAGACAGTCATGTTTAGTCTATATGAAGAAATAACACACAAAAGCACACACACTAGGAAATTATAGAGTGTCAACTTAGCCTTTATGAAAGCCTGCTGTTCTCGCAACAGCTACAAATTTGTCTTTATTTCTATAAATTTATTGTTCTTACGTCAGTTCACATTTCTTTTTCGACCTCTGGTTCAAGGTTTAAGGAAGTCTGGCCGGGTCGCTTATATTATTAATATCGATCGATGTGTTCAGCGACCGCGTTTTTTCTGAGGTGGGCGTCATAGGTGTATCGGTGTTGAGAATTGAGTTATAAACTTTCCCCTCGCCTTGTTTTTCATCTTCCATGAGTTTCTCATTGCCATACTCATCACTGGTGAACTCCTCTGACATATCATTACTAGCAGCGAAGTTCACAGGTGCACCTGCTTCAGAAATAATACCAAAATCTTCTTCACCTCCTTCATCTACTGGGGGTAGTTCATTTCTAGCATCATCTCTGGTGAGTTCAGCAACCACATTAGCATCTGGGGTGAAGTTCGAATTACCTCCAGAATGCACAGATGTAGATATAATATCTTCATCTTCACCTACTTTTCCTTATACTAAGGGTAATTCATTTCTAGAATCATCTGTGATGAGCCCTGTTTCTACAACAGCATCTGAATGCACAGCTGAATTAGAATGTTCACTACGACTGTCGTCCAGGTCAAGTATAGCAGCATCATTGTTGGGCATTTGGCTGTGGTTGTCAACTCTGTCGTTTTCCACCCCGGACAGAGAACCACCAGTTTGAACTGATTTTGGATCTACAATCTTCTCAGACTCATTTTCTTTAGACTCCTGATCATGTAGCAAACTTTCCGAACTTCCATTCACCTTATTCCTCTTGTGGGGGAGGGGGGGAGGACCAGGAATATCGATGGAATTATCCTCATCCTCATCAGAGAGAGCTGAAAATCTGTTTGAGCTGTTGGGTGCATTGTCTGCTTCCTCTGTGCTCTTTTTCATTTTCCTGTGCCTAAGCCCAGAATTCCTCTTGGAGGTCTTGCCATCCGGTCCTACAATTGACAAAATGCTATCACCAACGCTGTCAGGCTGCTCGATATCCTGTACGTTCATTGTGACAGAGCTCTTCGCAACGGCGGACTTTTCCGTAACGAGAGATCTCTCCTCTTTTTTGGATTGAAATAGCAGTTACATATTGTGAAGCAGTCCGGTTATTTCTGTCAGTGGAACATTCTGTGTTTTCATGAGTTTTACATTCCCGGGTTTTTTCTTAGGCATTTCTCCTTAAATGAACAATTCCAAAGCATGTGAATTTCGTCTCCGCAGGTGTAACCAAACAGGAGGTCTGAATTCTTCAAACATAACTGTGGAGGGAAGAGTGGTGCTGATGCCAGACATCCACACCTTCCTACTCCCAGTTTTTGCAAGCGATTCCATGGTAAACCATGGAAATATTTGACGATGTAAATGACGCTTGGTACTATTGAAAATCGTTGTTTGTTTCTCTGGTCAATGAACATGCCCCAAGTGAAAAAAAGATCCGTGTGCGAGATCGGCCCTGCCCCTGGCTGGAAGACGAGATCAGAAATTTAATGGCGGCCAGGGACTATCACCATAAGAAGGCCATTAAAACTAACGCAGCCGACCACTGGGTAAAATACAAACAATTGAGAAACAGTGTGAATGACAAGATGTTATATGCTAAGAGGGATTACTTTACAAATGCTGCCAAACAAAATGAAGGCAATGCCAAGGGTATGTGAAAACAGTTAAAATCTTTACTGCCACAAAAAGTCAAGTCTGGCCCCAAATTATCCCTGTTTGATGGCAGTTCTGTTTCCGAAAATGCTAATATATCCAATACACATTTTTCTAGCATTGGCTCAAAGCTTCGCAGATAGTCCGTGTTATCTGTTTAACATGTCTCTCACAACCGGTGTTGTACCGGATGAGTGGAGGTTCGCACGGGTATCTGCTGTACATAAATCTGGTAACACTGTCGATCCGGACAACTATAGACCTATTTTTGTACTATCGATATTAGGTAAAATTCTAGAGAGATCTGTACATATTCAGATTTATAATGATAATGATAACAAATTGTTAAATAAGTGCCAATCGGGTTTCAGACCAAAACACTCAACTCAATCTACGCTACTAAATGTTTGACGACTGGTTACTAGGTATGAATAATAGAAAGGTAACTGGTATTATTTTCCTCGATCTTAAGAAAGCATTCGATACAGTTGATGACGATATACTTCTTAGCAAACTTAAATGGTATGGTATACCACGTCATATCTGATAGAGAGAAAACAGATCCTTTCCTGTTGAAGACCGGAGTCCCTCAGGGTTCTGTAGTTGGTCCTCTTATTTTTAATCTATATCAGTGACCTACCTAAAGCAATTGACCACTGCAAGTTAAACATGTACGCTGATGACACAACATTTTATTTTACCCATAAGGACACTATTGTCATCAACGAGAAACTGTCTCACGACATGAAAAATGTAATTACCTTGGGTGTAGGACAAAGCCCCCAGCGGCCAGCGGACAAAACCCCCACGGACAAAACCCTGCAGGACAGAACCCCCCCCCCCCGGACACAACCCCCACTGGACATAACCCCAACTGGACAAAACCCTCATCACATATTATTTCCTGTGCCCTTTTAGCAATAAAAGAAAAAAAACATGGTAAATGATAAGATCTCAAGATAAAGTTATTTGATGTTACAACATATTTATTAATCTTTCAAATACCTGGGTAGCCTACTATACAGGCTAACCTGTTCTTACATGATCAATAATTGGAAGTAATTCCAGTTTCTCACTAGCACATTTTCCACCCCAAACGAATATTTTACTAGCACATTAGCACAAGTTTTTAGTAGCAAATAATGGAAGATCTTCTATAAATCCTTACTTTGATCATGAATATGTCACAACAGATCCACAGTTGAGTGAAGATTAATGGTCCACTCATAGATCTGCCAAGTCTCACGGAACGTGCGTGAGTTACAAGCAATCTGCTCTGATATCACGGAATTTTTTTTTCCGAAACTATCATGTGATAAATGGGAATCTCGTGGAATTAAATCCAGATATTTAACACAGAATTAACAATTCTGTCAATTTTGGAGGTTTTGTCCGTTGGTGTATTGTCCTAGGGTGTTTTGTCCGTTGGTGTTTTGTCCGCTGGGGTTTTTTTCCGGGTCCCAATTACCTGGCTGCGAATGAAAATATTATCATTTAATGTAACAAAAACAATGTGATGTTGCTGCCCAGTAAGACAAGACTCCATAGAATGAAAAGAGATGGTACTGGAGTCAAGGTCAAATATGGAGATAATGTTCTGGAAGAGGTAGAATCTGCAATATACCTCGGAGTTGTTGTCGATAAAAGTTTAACCTACAATGACCACTCAACAAAACTTTGTAATATTATTTCTAGCAGAATTGGTATATTCAGGAGGATTGCACGTTTTGTTTCTCAAGAGACTGTTTGACATATATATATAATGCCATTATCCAGCCGCACTTCGATTATTGTTGTCTTGTATGGGGTAATTCTTCCAAATCACAACTTGATAAGATTACAGAAACTGCAAACGAGAGCGGCGAGAACAATTTTAAATATTAAGTTTGATTGCAGTATGCATGTTAAAGATATTCTTAAAACTGTAAATTTTATAAGTGTATGTGATAGGATAACATTTCAAAGATTATGTTTTATGTACAAGGCTCTTAACAGGCTTTTGCCGAAATACATCTGTGATAAATTTCAAAGAAACGCCGATGTGCATAGGTATCCCACACGGCAGCGTAACGACTTACATATCGTGGGAGGCATATCTGCTTTTTATAACAGAACTTTTATATTTCAAGGTGCCACATGTTGGAATGGCCTGCCATTTGTTCTTAAAAATGCTGAAAATATTCAAAGTTTTAAATTTCATCTCAGGCGCCAAATTTTAACTACTGTATAATTTTCGTGATTTATTCTACCGGTTCTTGTTGTTTTATTATTTCATAATGCTTGACTCTCCCTGTTTTAGTTTACTGTTATCTTACTTGTGTCTTGTACTATGCACATATGTATTACTTGTCAATCTATGTTATATGTCAGTCCCTCCTGGAAGAGCAGGCTTGGCCTGAAGGAGTATTCCTCGTTAAATATTGGTCAAATAAATGAAATAAAAATAAATAAATCTCTGTCAAAAGTATAGTACTCGCGAGAAATGTCATAAACTTTACCATTTTCTCAAAAATATGTCTGATGTCAGAGTGTGGTATTAGCCCGGAAACATCGGCTAAGAAGTCTAGTTGTTTTTTGTTTTTTTGGACTCCTGTGATAGGAATGCCACGCTATATCCTATATTCACCTATCAGAGCTAGAGTTTCTGAGTTAACTGTGATTTCTCCACAGGACATATTATTTTGACAAGTACCTTCGTGGATGCAATCTCCTCAAAGCGACCACACTGATCCTGGAAATCCAAGATAGGGTTTGAGAGAAGCACATCCCCGGCCTGTTTATTTCGTAGTGTCACAATCCAGAGATACTTTGCCATCTGCGCTAGTCAAGGACTTTCGGCCATGATCCGACAGACTCTCTTAAAGCACGCCAAATATCAATCGGCTTAGCGGCATTCAGCCCTATAAGTCTAAGGCTCAGTGGCCTTTCCAGCAGTTTATTTGCCATAGCACTAAAAACAATTATAGATTCCCGCTATAGTGAGCCGCACAACAAAACTGCCACCCAGGGAGCTCCAGAAAAGATTAATTCGAACAACCAACCAAACAAATAAATAATTACAGTTGTAAACAGTTTTACAAATAGCCTGTGCACAGGTATACCTATCTACCTGTAGCAATAATGGTTGTCCGGAGGACAACCTGTACCTGGCAGTGGTTGTCCTGTCTGAAACCCGGGGGACACTCAGTTTCAGGTATCAGTTGTCCACCGATATATTACTCTTGTACATGTTGTAATGCATTATATATTATATTATTTGCGCCCGGACAACTATTGATGGGGGACAACCTGTCTTATTACAACAGTGGCAATATTAGTTGTCCCTCATGACGTGCTGTCCATCGTATTATCAGACAATCTAGGTCACGATATAAAGGTGACAAATTTTCTGTAGCTCGGCAGCTGTCCCAAGTGGCCCAGAGGAAAGAGGCGCGGTAATATGGAGGAGCGGGTTTCCAGTATGTTGTAGGTTCGAATCCCATCTGCGCCACATTATTTTTTAATACGATACATTTATCATGTTTTCCATTCTAGCCTTTCTATGGATCATTTGTGGATTTATGACGGCAGGTGGACATTATATTTTGAAGTTATATCTTTGTTACATATATCTTAATTATCCTATTGTTTATATATTTGGTGTATTATTCGTCAATTTCTTCCGGTCACAATCAGCAGTGTTTTGTTGAACTGATGTACGTTTTTTATATACGACAACATATTTCGCTCTTAAAATAATCGACGTAGGCCAGCACAATAAGGTGGAGGCTAACTAGAACAATTCTGATTTTAACATAGACACTGAAGGAAAAGATATTGCGGAATTTTGTATTGCAGGTTAATCCGAGGGTTTTGAATCCGAATCTGCTTGCTCCCAGACAAATTTAACATATTGAAACATCAGAACTGCCAAGTAACCCTAATGACGAAGTCACTTGAGCATTTGGTGTTGATCTCTGCCCGGGTAGGAATGCCCCCCCGTGCCTCTTCACCTCATAGCATTTTATTTCTAGGCTGCGTGAAACGACACTTTCTGCAAGAAATATTTAGCCTTTAAGAAGGAATTCAGTAACGATGAATTTTTTAGCATACTGGACCCCCATTTCCCTGAATACCGATATGTTTAACCATTTCGGTTAGGAGGTGAAACTTGACAAGATAATGCAATACTATTAACAATGGCCACTCTGATGGCGTCACAGTGACTGAAGGTAGTTTTAAATCTATTTTAGCCAATTATCATTATAATTAATTTCTCCGTTATACTGTCGGAAACTAATAAATATGATACATATAAGCCCTTTAATCGAAAAAGAAATCAAAAGGATTAAAATATATATATATAATGTCACTTCAGAGGACCCTCATGACCGCGATTTCGAATTTACTCATGCTGCTCTGCATCTATATATGATTACGTCAATGGAATCAAATCTGAGAGAGTGAAGTTAGGATTTGGGGGCTAGGGCTAAATACTGTTTTCACAATATTAGTTCAATATTAGTTACACACATTTGCACGTGACCGTTTACATATCCTTAGATATATCTGTCGAGATTTAACATTCAGGCACCCCCTAAATATTTTTCTTACCCCTTGAAACTTACCACACTATACTCGTGGGTCAAGCTCCATCAGAAAATGTAGTAAAAATCCAAGATGGCTGCTGTGATGACGTCACAGTGACGTCATTTTCAAAAACGGCATTTTAGTATGTCATTTCTTAACAATCACTGCGTGATAAATTTGTAGATGTGAAATCAAATAGTTTTTCCCACTTTTCCTTGAAGAAAGGCAGAAATTCTGAAGAAAAATGAAGAAAACATTACTTTTCTGATGCACAAATGACCGCCATTTTGAATTTAGCCATTATTTTTTGTTCACTGGGTCATGCAAATAGGCTCAAAATGACCCCAATATGATAAGCTACAAAGTCACGGAGTGTCCGCTTTCAAGTATTTGTCGTTCCGGATACAGGATAGAAATTTTGGTACATGGGCCATAATGCCTCCCCTCCCCCGGTAGGTTGTATCTTAGCCGTATTTCTTATAAATTATTGTCTTTTCCTGTATTAGAGTGCCAAACAGGGTTTTTTCCGGAAAAATTGCATGAACGCAAAATTGGAAAAATCTGATTGAAAAACTCGGCCCAAACATTCAGATGCGAATTTTGAATTTGATTACGTCATTGTGATTGACGTAATCAAACAGACTGTTTCATATATAGTGTGCGCTCTTTCAGCTCCTTAGCTTAGTAGATATTAAAACTATTTATATGGGTGAGTACGAAGAGAACAAGAGAGCTGAAACTTTCTGACCTTTCCGAGAATCGTTTTTGCCGTCACTTTGAGACTATCTGTATAATCCTATGTGCAAGGGATCATGGAGAAATGAGGGCCACAAAGTATCCCTAGAAAATTGTGTTTTCGGTCATTTCTGTTATTTTTTTTTCGTATTTTTCTAGCCTAAAAAAGAAAAAAGGTTCTTTATTTTGCCAAAACTAATTATTTTCTGTCATATTAATTAGTTTTTCGAGATAAAATATCAAATAATTCGAAATTCGATAACTTCACTGCGACGTCATGATGGCGGCCATCTTGAATTATTTTCATTATAGAGTTTGACTCAAATATATGGTATGGAAAGTTTCAGCCCTCTACCCCAAGAGGTAACGAAAATAAATAGGGCGTCGAAATGCCCCAACTCTCCATCCTCAGGCGGGGTCAGCCTCCAAAGCACCCAGACCTGGTGGGGGTTAAAATGCTTTTATTAGCTACGCATACTATATCATTGCCTTATTGGGCCACTTTGCATGCTGAGGCCTGATACTGGACAACTATTCCTAGACGACGGACAACCCTTAACACGACTTAGTTATAATCGCGATAAAACCTGGACAACCACTTCTATCGTCGGACAACGTATCCCGGGATATAGTTGTCCATGGACAACCTGTACTAGTATCAGTTGTCCCTGGACAACTCACAACGGTATATGTTGTCCATGGACAGTCTGTCCCATTAGTGGTTGTCCGGAGGACAACCACCAATCAGGACAACGTTCACCTTCACACCGTCAATACTGCAATCGACGGGCTAACAATCTAGAGTGTTGGTCCGTCGACTGCAGCATAGTGTGTTGGTCCGTCGACTGCAGCATTGACGGTAGATAGGAATACCTGTGATCTCTTAGAGTGTTACATGTAATCCGTCGACTGCAGCATTGACGGTAGATAGGAATACCGCTATATATTAACACAGTGCCTTCGAAGACATAAATCCCAGTATGACAATGTTATAATCAATACAGCGCCATCTACATGTATCTACACGAGGGAAATGGCGATCTACGTACACTTCGCCATCCATAAGTCTTACCGCGTACAGGTGACCGAGATGGTTACAGGTTGACCAGCCGGATTGGCCAAGACAAAAAACAACAAAGCAAAGAAACGATTAATTCGAACAAACAAAGAAAAAAATAATTACAATTGTAAACACTTTCGCAAAGAGCTCGCACTATATATTAAAACAGTGCCTTCGAAGATCCAAAAGAGAATGTATGATCCGTATGAGAATGTTTTATTCAATACCGCGCCCTCTATCTACACAAGGAAAATGGTGATCTAGGTCAACCCAGCCGGGATGACCAAGACAAAAGAAAATCGCCGCGAACAGCGAAAATCTGACGAATCAACTAAAAATTTCACCATGCACAGATTCCACAAACGTTCAGGAAAAATACTACACAAGAAATCTGGAATAATACCAGCTTTAAACCCCAGAAATACTCAATAACAGAGACGAAATTGCAAGTGCAAACGACTCAATACAGGAACTCCTAAAATGAAATCCATTCTACACATATTCCATGGTCTGATGGTCTGTTTGTCAAACCGACGACTAGAGAGTACAGTACAAAACTAGTTCAGCTGTATCTGTTTTATTCGATAGGATAGGCTGTAGGCATTAATCTACACTCTCAAAATAATTCAGCGAAAATTCCTGAGTTTCAGTTGATTCTTCCAGAAAGCCATATGACAAATTCATTATCAGGAATTTTTCCTGAACTGTTCCAGGAGTTGGTTTTCCTTGAACAAATAAGGCCAAAATATGAAAATAAATTTCAGGACGGGGTTTTCAAAGTCAGGGAAAATCCCCAAACTGTTCAGGCATTACTTCCAAAGAAAATAACCTGAAGGATAGATTGTTCAAATTGAGGGACACTCTCTGGGCTGTTCAGGCATTATTCATTGCCTGAATTTCAAGCAATTTGTCAGCAGTGGTGAAATTTCAGGGTGGATGCCTGAATCGTTCAGATATTATCTATTGGCCTGAAAGTTCAGGCATGTTTTATGTAACTTCACTAAAATTCAGGTTAGAATTTATTCCTTAAATTTTATGACCTATCATTGAAATTCACTAACAATGAACTGTTAAGGCATGGGTTAGAAGCGATGACCAAATTAGTTAGGAGATCAATGAAATCGAATTGCACGCGATTCGTTCAGCCGGAATGTTTTTGTTGTAAGGAATGCTGGCGACTTCCACTTTATTGACACACCAGTATCTCCAAGATTGAACGGTTGAAATTATATTTCCAGAACACAGTCAAATGAAGTGTGAAATGTTTATTGAATGACAACGAAGATCTAATCAGGTGAAAAATATTTATGCATATACATTCTAAAGTTTAAACCTAATTCATACTCTTCTCTTACACACACACACTGTGTGTTTACATCAACAATCAATCACTGAATTGGGTTCAAATGAGCAAAACTTAAGTATTCGATGTGTTAAATGTTTTTTGGGGTACTTTAAAAACAAAATGTATCGGTTGAGCAACTTTTTTATTCTATACGTTTTGGTGAATGAATGATTTATTACGAATGAATGAATGATTTGTTACCTCTAGCGACCCCTTTTACGACAGAACAGCGAAACAAAGATATACATGGGGAAATATCACAAACATGACCATTGAAAGTCCCATAAACACAAGCATCCAGAGGATTGAGGTACTGTGCATACCAAGTGCCTACTGTAACATAACAACAATGATAACAAGATCTGCTTTTAACTTTAGGATGAGTTGATTTACACAAAAAAAAACACCCCTCCCCCCTCCCCCCATTACAAATGTAAAATGTGGAGAAAATTATATAAGTTCAAACTCTGTAACTTTGTAATAAAAATGTTGCAGTGGGTCATAAAACACTCACCGCTCTGTCTGTTGTTTAAATTTAAATGAAATTCAGCTAGTCATTCTATAGACACTGGATTACAAACTTGTATGGATGGACGGACACCCTTCGTTACCAGTCCTCCATTCCTATCGGATGGTCACGGGGACAAAAATGACCGCAGTATTCGGAAAAATAAAGTAATTTATTTTGACTATCATCCTGTATTGTTTATGACCTCTGTGACATCACTTCCGGTCACGACCCATATTTATTGACAGATTCCGAATGGGCGCGTAGTCGCCTCTTAAGACTTCGAAAGGGGAGCTTGAGGCCATGTGACCTCAAAAAGTTGCATATGACCTCTGTGACGTCACTTCCGGTTCTTTAGGGCCAGGTTCCGTTAGTTTGCAAGCGCAAATTGATAGCAGTTGACATTTGATCCCTGAATGCACTTTATGACGTCACGTTCGGCTTCGGTCAGGTGACCGGAACTGACCTTTGACCCCTGCGCACCATTTTTATCCAGTAGTGTGCACATTCACAGGGTCAAAGGTCACTTCTGGTCACTTGACCGGAACCAGAAGTGATGTCACACTCAGTACACTCGGACGTCAAAGAACAAATGGTATGAATTTGTGGTTTCTATTATACTGCCAATACCAAGGTAATATGGATGTGCACGACTCATAACAGTTTTATTAATTGACCATTCTACAATATCTGACAATACTACTACCCAGCGACACGGCTGATTTGCTTGTTTCATACTACACACAGTGACGCAGTCGGCTACTTCTAATCCAAATGAGCTTGAGAGAGCAAGAAAAATTAACCGTTGGCGGGATTCGAACTCACGACCCTTCATATACGCGAACATATTGTATTAGGCATTTCAATATGCCCTGACATCCAATTGAACATTTGTTAGATTCATAACCTGCACGAACTCGTTATTGATACCATCAAATATTACCATCAGGACTTTTCATTCCCATTCGGAAAAATATGATATTACCAAACGGGACTAAAACGTCCCAAAAATAATTAACCTAATTTCGATAGGAAATTGACATGTTTTCCTAAAAATGAAACTGGCATTATTTTCCTGATGTTCAAAATCATTCATAAAAAAAATCCCAGTTAGATTGACTAAAACTATCTCAAACCAGAGTGCAACAATGTTTTTTTTCTAAGATCCACTGTTCTGAGAGGGTTATGTTGTTCACTTGTTTGATAACGTCACCGGTCGTTGTTGGTTGTAGGTCGATTTGGTTTGCTTCAGATAGTCGGCGATAACCTCCCGCTTGTACTTAATTGTGCAGCCGGCAGGTTTGTGGAACTGACTGTAAGCGGCAGCCCGTCCAATTGAGAGGGGGTGGGACTTTTATGTGGGACTTTTATGTCCTATCGGTAAACAAAGGGATAGTAATGACATTCCTGTATAGCTCGCTACCTTCGTGCTTCCTCGACAATCGGAAAACTGCTTTATAGCATAAACAACTGGTTGGGCGAGTTCAAAATTCATAATTTTCTCGAATCGGAACTGTGGAGCGGAAATCCACGAAGGGACACGATTTACTCTCACGCGACACGGTTTCCGATAATGTGGGACATTAGTCTCTCGTCCCGCACTGCTGGTATCCACTTTAATCACTAACACAATGTTTAATTCGGGTAAAATTCACTCGATAACCATTTGTTAAGGGAGATTCTCCGCCAAGAACGAAACTACGTTTTCCAATTGCGGATTCAAACTCTCATCATTGAGCGAATCCGAAGGACCATGTTCCTCTTCATGTCCTCGAGGACTTGCGCATGCATTTTCCTCCAGATAAACTAGATTTTTTAGCAAAGCCCTTCTATAAGTGAAGGGTAAAGCATGCTGCAACTGTCTGAAATAAAATCGGTCATTGTCGTGACAACAGTGATAATAACTATATGATGACCACCGCGCCTTACAGGTGTAACGGATCCTGCACGAGGTAGACGTGTCACATCTCGTCATCAATCTAAAATTGGTGGTGGGAGCAGATAGGAGATTACACTCCAGAATTAACTCCAGACTTGTCAGGGCCTTGCTGAAGTACATCAATGCCACTCATCGCTTCTAACTTTTGAGCTGTCTTCTTTTTGTCAAAATCTCATTTGTACACCGTTATATATTACCGTTATTTCACAATAAATGTATGTTGGAGTTTACAGTACATTTAATCGTAAACACATTAATCTGTAAATTGAACTGTGATATTTCACTTGACATCAAATGGAATGAGTAAACTGCGCACACACGTAACATTACATTCCTGTTTTCTCTGAAAGGAGGTTGATATATTTGCACACGGAACGCTCAGTTGCAGGAAACACCTGCGCTGTACGATACAATATTCAGAGCATCATCAGAACACGCACTGCGACGGACGCAGCGGCTAACTTTTTTGGTCTATAGTATAGTTTGGTTTTGGTTTTATCTGACTTGGACTTGTTTCCCACTATTCGTGTAATAATTTCAGATTCCTTTGTAATTATGTACGAAACTTGCGGTGACCGATTTGTGTACACGAATAGCTGAAATACGCGAGTGATTGAGTGAGTGAATACGATTAACGTCGCTTTCAGCTATATTTCAGTCATCTGAGATACGCGAAAGATCAATGGCCATGTCGGCCTTTCAGTGACCTTGCGTTGCCGCGAAACCGATAATTGTAGACAAGGGTGCCACGTAATTATGCAGTTTAATAGATGTTGAAATAACGATGGTTGTATATTACAGTGCAACTTAATTTACAGTTGAATGCCTGTCAATAAACGATAATTGTAAAATACGGTGCAACATGTCACAGTTAAAAGCCTGTTAAAAAGCGGTAATTGTAAAATACGGTGCACGTAATTTTACAGTTGAATGTACTGGCAACTTTTCTGCCAGTTCATTTAACTGCGAATTTACGAAGTGATCCACAACAGTGTAAATATGTTAGTTTACTTCCATTTTATTATAATTAGTTATCTTGTACCTGCATGCATCAGTAAACTGCAGCAAATGATAAGACACCAAGTGTTTAAAGTACAAAGTGAAGGCTTTCGTGCAGTACTTCGTGTCTATCAATCAACCTAACAGTGGCTACGGATAACAACAACAAGAAGTTTAGCTCGTAATTATTTTCCTCCATGGAGCTATAGTAAAAATTAGATAATTGATACCACGGTATTCCCCTGATTTACCATCTTGGTTTACCTAGATTGGGTGAGGACGATGACTTGGCGGTCCAGGAGTAATGTTATAGGTCACCTATTTGACTTGTGGGTCAAAGCGTAATGTAAAAGCTCACCTAATTAGGTCAGCGCACAACTCGCTGGTAACAGTCCCCTACTGCACGTTCATTTCAAAAATCAAGGTTGTGATGTCAACGGTTCTCCTTATTTTGCCGACGAAATGATTTGGATGGACTCTCTGACAGACTCATCACTCACTCATTACCGGACAATTTGCAAATGAGAGCCTACTTCGTAGGAATTTGACCATGGATAACAACTATCAATAGTAAATGCCACCATCACATTTTCTCGTTACAGGTTTTCTGGGGCTGTTGGCTCTTCTGCTATCAGCATTCTTATCGTCGAACTAGACAGGCCACATCAGTTCGGACGCAACCAAATATAAATACGTTTGTAAATGACAGACAATTGGAAATTTTTACATGTGATTGTCCGTTGATTATCATTGTTGTTGTATTGAGAGAACAGATGGATTGCTTACCTAGTTGGAACTATTACCAATTTTTCTTATTCCAAGATAAAAAAAAATCATCGCTATCAATCAATCCCCCAAAACCAGTGCCTGAAGCATAAAATCATGCTTAGCAAATTTGCATTATAAAAATAGCGATTATAAACATGTATGGATGAGGGTGGGTTCTCGATCCCGGGTTGACGAATGGTTGCGACAGGCCTTCTTTCATGGCCAGTATCAACGTTGCCAGCGGAAGATGCCAGTGTTTCCAAACCTTTTTCAAGACAAATATCAAACCCGCTTCAACATCAGCAAGTGCTGGGTCATAGCAAACGTGTTGACATATGCCTATGGGCAAATTAATTGCCGCGAAGAAAATGTCATCATGTGTAACAGATTTGAATGCTTTGCTGTTGGATAAACACACCATATTTATCGTTCCATGTTGAAAAATGTGATGTGCGGTTGATAATTCATCGTGTCAATCTGACACCCTGATAATCAAACGTAAACGTCAGTGAAACGCAATACAGGACTTTCTGACCCGGTTTAGTGGAGTTATACCACCCCCCCTCCCCACCCCACCTCCTATAACTATTTCCTGAGAAGAAACGTAAAGGAGAAGTGCCCTGCCAGACACAGTGTGGAGGCTAAGAATGGACGGTGGCTACGAGTGCCCGGCTACTATCTTCTAACCCAGCTAAGACATTTTCTCCCACATTGGGACAAGTGTCCGTCCTTGGTTGTAATAGAAAAGGATATGAAAAGGTAAACTAACCTCCAGGACATTCTTATCCATCACACCGATGATCACGCTTTCCTTTTTAACCCTCAGCCCGATTGGCTAAGAGGTATAGTTGTCACCCCGTCTGTCCGCCCGACTGTCGGGACGTCTGTCCGTCATCTTTTCCCCGGACTCTCATATCTTGAGAACTACTAAAGGCAGTAGTAGAGGGGAGGGGTATACAGGATTCCGATTGTCCATCCGTCCGTCCCTCTGTGGGAGCTTGCATCCATCTGTTCGCTCGTCTGAGATTCGTTTCCAGGCAATATATTGAGCAGCGGATTCTTCTCAAATTTAGTATGCATATATTATGCCATGAGGTGTCGCCTGGGATTTCATTTCGACCACTTTCGCAAATAGGTGGCCCCACCCTACATATATATGCATTTCTGTGCAATAACTTGGGAACCTTCTATCGGGTTCTTTTCAAATTTTGCATGTACACACCATGCCACGAGATGTTGCTTGAGCTGGACGGTTAAAAGGCTGAGGGGCTGTAGCACCTCTGGTGCCTCATGTGAGTATTTAATATCGGTCTTTCGTTGCAACTGGAGTTTCTCAAAGTAAAACTGAGCACACTAGTATTGGCAACAGATTTAAACACCCACCTTCTTGATAATTCTCATCGGACACCCAAATACTTTACAGCGAGAAGATGAAGTAAGGTTGCTATGACGTGAGTCATACTCATATTCTCTCAATTTATTCATCCAAGAATAACAATCTCGCGTTGTGATTATTGCCCTGTGTATTTGATCAAATGTAAGTGATTAACTCATCATACTTACCGATCGGGAATTATATTGCGGAGAAGTTGCGGCAGGAAAGAAGGGTCAGCATATAATCTACAGATTACATTCTATTA
>JAVTVY010052178.1:0-26493 GCA_036873755.1 Hanleya hanleyi | reverse complement strand
GAAACTACATTTTGTAGATTTGCATTGTGCGGAGAGCTCTTCAGCAATGTCTTTCTCACAAAGTACAACTGAAATGCAGGCTGTAGTTCACATATATGTCAATCTTACATGGAAAGTAGGAAACAGATTTCTTTTATTTTGGGGAAAGTTTCCTCAAATTATCTTTTGAACGGTTTGCCTAAAACCATTCTCCTGACCTATACGTGAAATATCATTTTGAGGAATATTTCCTCAAAATGATTTCTCTCGACAATGTCAGTGCAGCTAATATTTGAACTGTAGTTATATTACATGTTACGTGGAAAACACTTGCATATATATATAGATTTTTGGGAAGGTTTCCTCAAAATAACTTTTCACCACTTCACAGCTTTTCACGAAAGTTTGTATTGTATTACTTGAGCAACCATTTTCATTTTGGGGAAATTTTCCTCAAAATGATTCATACTGCAAAAGCCTAATCAGGGATCAGGGATATGCCAGCGGTATATTATGTAGATTTGCATTGTGCGGAGAGCTCTTCAGCAATGTCTTTCTCACAAAGTACAACTGAAATGCAGGCTGTAGTTCACATATATGTCAATCTTACATGGAAAGTAGGAAACAGATTTCTTTTATTTTGGGGAAAGTTTCCTCAAATTATCTTTTGGATAGCTTACATTTTGTAACATACATGTATTCGAATATTATATGTAAGACTGATTGATTTCCATTCTCGGAGAAGAATTACCCAGATTAGTTTCCGACACTACATATTTAATGCATTCGGATGTAATTTCAGTCCGAAGCATGTGAATAAATGTATTTGAATGATGTACCAAAATAGTCCTGTTTTATTTTGGGTTTTCGGGAAACAACGAAAAAAAAAGGACTATCGAGAGAGTCCTTTATTATTTTGGGTGCGCTTAACTATATCTCTATTTCTTCAGAATTAAACAAACACAAAAACGTTGGTGACATTCATTTATTTCCCCCGATGTTTCAGCGTCTGTAATAGACTGCTATCCGAATGCGATGGCAAGTTTGAAGATGAAATTTTCTGTTCGGTATGTTAAGTAAACGAGAATTGTGTAGGAATTTTGACTTTCTATCTAAATAAAACATAAACATTTAAAATACCTTTGAAAGCAGAATGTTAGGAAATTATTTTCTGAAGTGTTGAAGCTCTTTAAGTGAAATGATAATCACTGATAATTTATATTCTCATTAACTTTTCAAGAGCATTAGACAATGGATACCTTTATGGGAAATGGATGGGTGCATCCACATAGAGGCACACAGAATTCGTTATTCTATCGTCAAACTTCACTGATATTTTGATCTAGTGGTGAGACAAATGTAGGACAACATTTGACTCTGTTAGAGACAAATCGTCCTCTATGTGAAGTACCCATTTCTAAATAACACCCAAGAAATCGCCGGGCAATGATGGCCTTACTAAGGAATTTTATGTAGCTTTTTAGCCCACCATCAAGAGATGGTGGGCGTGTTCAAACCACTTGTCGTCCGTTCGTCCGTCCGTAAACAATTCTTGCTGTCACGATTTCCCAGGAACTGCTGAATGCATCTTTCTCAAATTTGGTACACAGGTTCCCCTTGGGGTCATGTTGTACAAGATACCTTTCCTGGTCCGATTCAAAAAAGCAATATGGCCACCAGGCAGCCATTTTCGATTTCCCCATGAAACTCAATCGTGATTCAGGGGGCGTCACTAGGATTTCAAAGGGGTGGAGGGGGAGCGGGGGGGTGAATGTTTTCCATTTCCAAGGGCGGACGCAGTGAAAGTTCATAGTGATTTACACGAAGCTAAAATTAGGGAATCCTTTCGAGGTCCTAGGTCGCACCAAGTGCGCACGTTTTTACGGGGTCTGGGCGCTGAAAAATTAATAACTTTTTACGCTTTTTCCAGCATTTTAGCGTATTTTAATGCTAAACTAAGATTTTATATCTTACATAATTGTCATATTTCCAATCTACGGACAAAACGTGGGGTACGCTCGCACCACACGTACCATGGGTAGCGACGACCTTGTCATTTCTCGGGAAGTACTGCATGGATCTTTCGGAAATTTGGTACACGTTTTCCTTGGGGTCTAGTTGTGCAAGATACCTATTTTGGTCGGATTCGAAAATCCAATATGGCCACCAGGCTGCCATCTTATATTTCCCCATGAAACTTTATCGTGATTTCTCAGGACATACTGCATGGATCTTTCTCAAATTTGGTACACATTTTCTCCCTGTGGTCCAGTTGTGCAAACTATTTTTCTGGTCCGATTCCAAAAGTCAATATAGGCAGCAGGTGACCATCTGGGATTTCCTCAATGAAACTTTGCTATCGTGATTTCTCAGGAATTACTGCATGGATCTTTCTTAAATTTGGTACACAGGCTGAAGTCCTAGCCAAGTGGGGGTGATCAGGAGATACTTGCCCTGGAAGCTCTGAGGTTCTAGACGGCCGAAGACGCATTCTGGCCAATTCCCGATGGATAAAATCGCAAATCATCTTTCAGTTATCCCTCGTATTTTAATAGTTTTTGTGTTTTTCTGTGAGGGTTCCTGGAATCGTTTTTGAAAATCTAAACGTGAATGGCGCGTTCTGGCATTTTGACAGCTATTTCCCACTGTCGGGAACTGTATTTTTTTTAGACTGATGTACAATAAAAAGCAAAATGGTTTTTGAAATGGAATTAATCACTCTTTGTGTTCCCTACTTAGATTTTTATACTTATATTCAGTAAATCTCCCCCCCCCCCCTCCCCTAAATATTTTCGCTATCTCTAAGGCTAGAGGGCTGAAACCTACTACACTATATCTTTGGGTCAAGCTCTACAAGAAAATGTAAAAAAAATCCAAGATGGCCGCCATGATGACGTCACAGACGTCATTTTTTAAAAGAGCATTCTTTGTCGATTTTTGGTCAAAATCTTCGAATTTTTTATTTAGTTTTTTCTTCGTAAAAACTGCATGATAAATTAGTCAATAATAATCTAATATGAAGTAAAATAAGTTTTACCCACTTTTATATACAGAAAAGCAAACATTTTGAAGAAATATGACGAAAACCTCACTTTTCTGGTACACCCATGTCCGCCATTTTGAATTTACCCATGATCCTCTGCTCGGGGTTCATGCGATTAGGATCAAAAGGACCCCAATATGATAATCGGAAAGTCACCGAGTTTCAGCTCTCAATCTTTTGCCGTTCCGGAGAGCAAAAACCAACAAAGGGGGTGAGGCGTAAATCCCCCCCCCCTCCCCCACTCCATCCCAGGCCAGGTAGGGTTAAGTTACAGGGGCGTCGGAAGCAAATTCAAAGTGGTACGGCCACTATCATACCGCTTTAGGCGAGGGTCCAGGGGCCGCCGGAAGCTTAATCCCAAAGTCGGGTACGGACCGGGAAAGGTAGAATGCACCCAGAAACAACCTAACGTATTGGACAAATGAACAACGATTTCGTATGAATAAAACTATTTTTTTGTTTTGTTGATAAAATAACGTGAACATCGAACGGCATCATGCACATGAACGTACATCGTACTTATCATGGTCGGTGCTCAGAGCCGCTGACAAATTAACTGGCGCTCTGGACCGATCAAAGTCTTCTTCAACTTGGAAGCTATCAAAAGTGCTTAGTTCGTTTGCTTTTCATTTTGTCTTGATTTATTTCTTTCTTGGTTTTTTGTTTTTGTTTTTTTCTTTCTTTCATATTTTTGTTTATTGCGCAAAAGTGGTACGGCCATGGCTTTCGACGCCCTTGAGGTAAAAGGTTGTTCAATCCGGAACCAAGTCCCGACTGTTATGTTTTTCATTGCATGGCTTGTCCGTTTCTTAAAACTTTAAGATATCCAACACTTTCAGTTCTGCCTTCATGCTTTATTTTTGAAAAATTCATAAGCCTTATACAGACGGATAACCTAAAAATTGTTGAATTCACAAATGCAAAACGCTGCGTGCTACTGCATTCTGATAATGGTAGGCCTTTTACCGCATCACATTTGCCATTCTTTCTGGAAAACTTTCAAAACTTTAGTGTGGTGTTTATTTATTCTATTTCTGCTCATATTATTGTGGGGCTTCAGCCTCCGTAGCCCCCCTCCCCCGCTCCGCCGTGCCTGTTAGATACCCCGGCGGTAACTGTATCATATTATTATTGACTCCGGCGGCAGTCAGATCTCACCCCGCCGTATGTTGTATCACCACTTCCACACAGGTCCTATTCCTGCGTCTTAAAATGATCGAAATTCTTCTTTTTCACATATAAATATAATTTTGCCATTAAAAAGCAACCTCGTTTTACAAACGATCGTAGGTATATTTTTGATTAATTAGATAAATTGCATACTTGATGTAGTTTTTTTAAGAAAGGTTTCTAGATTCGGCTTCTAATGGATGTAATTGTCTATTTAGAATTATCCCGTTCTCAAAAACATGTCAGCTAGTTAAATAAACGTCCCATCTAACGACTGAGACAATGTGATATTGTTGATAGGGTATGGTTCCCGTGTATCAACGTAAAAATCAACAAGTTGTCCTACCATTCTTCACGCCCTTCCCTCCGGCGGAAGTTCACCCTAAGGCGGAAGTTGGAGCAGCCGTTTGGTATGCAGGATGTGGTAATGAATATGAATGAGTGAGGTAGGACTGAACCATGAATATAAATGAGTAGACATTAACCCTTTACATTACTTCAGATGAGCTTATACATGTAAATGTATCAGCTAGTTCAAGACTTTCATTTAATGAAGGAGGGAAATAAATAGGGAACAAATTGAAATAAAAGAATAGAAATCACATTTGCTGTACAATATCTACCCCTTCATTTTCATATTAACTACACTCTTTTGAATGACTAACAGTGGCATTGGTAAATAATACCTTGAAAATGTGATTATTGAAGGTTATTTCATATTCAAATCAGGGGAGACAACTTGGATTAACTCCCCTGATGTGCATGATAACATGAGATCTTTACACATAGGTTTTGTCTTGTAATTAATCAGATGACAACAGTTCCCTTTCCGCCTGTGTACAGAGAAATTCTCTTAACATTCATGACATTTGTCAAGAAAATATATGGTTGTCATCACAAAAGCTTAAAGTTACAAACACAGTCATTCACAGTTTTGGGAGGATGGGGTGGTTTCGGGGTGAAGTGTTGAAATATGTGGTCTCCTTTTACATGCGTACATAACCCCATGCTTTTTGTAGAAAAATACAAAGTATGGGTTTATGTATAGAGACCCCATATTTCGACACTCCATCCTACCACCCTCCCCCCCCCCCCTCTTTCTTTTGTGGTCTGTGGTGTGCATGGAGAAGTTTATTTCCCACAGAAGAAGGAAATACATACTATTATAAGAACGTCAGTGAGTTGTTTTGGTAGTCTGCCAGGAGATGATCGACTATATAACATTCATCGTCCCCATCATACTGGACTTCATGTTCAGCTGACGTCTTTCCATCTTCCCTACTGATAAGACGGATCACTTCACCTGAGAATAGAAATGATATGAAATAATGTAAGTTGAAGTTACAAGATGCATGTTCATAATCTATGACAATGCTAATGGTCCGTGGGGCTTCCGAGGATTGACCTTGGATGTTGTTGGACTGAGCCAAGGACATGGAATGTTATACACACCTCACATCATGGAAATAATTAAGGGCCTCAGCTTGTCTACATAGCTTGTCATAAGAGACAATTGCGGTATCCATGGGCTTTCTGGTTGAAAAACAGAAGAAAATGCTACTCATTGGGTCCTGGGTGTAAAGAGAAAGAGGACTAAGTGTCATAATCTGATTGAAATATTTTTGACAGCGATGTTAATTCGCAATTCGCTAACTCAAGTTGATTTATATTTTTAGTGTTAATTATAATGAGTATTAAACATTTATAAACAATGTTGGTATTTATTATCAAATCAAACCTGCCGAGTCAGGGGAAGCTGAGTCAGGTTGTCAAGACAATAACAGGTTTGATTTGATAATAAATACCAACATTGTTTATAAATGGTTAATATTTATTGCTCAAATCTACACCTGCTATTGCATTGCTCACTACCAACAGTAAGGATGAGGACCTCGGCTTTGTTGGAGTGTGACTATAACTGCTGATATGATCAGAGATACATGGTACCATAAATTGAACCTGTCAGTAAACCCTGGGCGTAACGCACTGTAGGGGCTAAGGGGCAATTTCTAGTAAGACGGTAAGAAGGGTATAGGGACTGAGACTTCTGACCCGAATACTAGTGGATCAATTGACCATAGTTGTCGTACGCTAATTGAACCCGTTAGTAACCCCTGGGCGTAAAACACTGTAGGGGCTAAAAGACAGTTACTAGTGAGATGGTAACAAGGTATAAGGACCGGGGTTTCTGACCTGAATACTAGAGTACCAACGATTGCTCCAATCGCCAATTTCTCTCTTAGAATTTGAACGTCCGACACTAGATAAAACCATTTATACTCATTGTACTTACATGTCAGGGACTTGACAGCTGGCTGGTTGGTATTGGCGATTCCCGATGTGCCGTAACTAGTAACCATCTTGCAGATTGATCGGTCGGCCTGATATCGGTACTGCCCCTCCCCCCGTTTCTTTCTTTGAAGACTAGCTGACCACATGCTAGGCGGCCACGAGCGGCCCTAGCACGGTCAGGCAGTATCCCGCAGGGTTACCTTAACAGGTTCGCCCACACTGGTAGGCGACGTGGAGAGGTGGTGAGTGGAGGGATCGAAGTCGGAAACCACAGTCGATGTCACCACAGAACAACGACAATAATGCTGCAGTCGTGTTGAACAATCTTCTGTAGAACTTCCTGCAGTAAGGCAATGGGTGGGTAGGCGTAGGTAAGGCAATAGTCCCAGTAAATACGTAGGGCATCGATGGAGTAGGGAATTGGGAATGCAGTGCATTGTTCCTCGTCGCAAGCAGGTCGGTAAGAGGGTTCCCAGATGCTGGTCATATGTGGGAAGACCTTTGCATGCAGTTGATTCGGTCTATAGTGCAGTGTCGGGGCGAGACAGGCGATCTGCTAATACACAGAGTCGACCTTGGAACATGACGAGCATGCATGTGGAAGTGATGTTTCAGAGACCAGCCGAAGAGGGTCCAAACCAGGCGGAATGTTGGTAGGAATCGGTGGTACCCATCTACTTGATATGAGCAATGACGGCTGCATTGTCTGTTGCGATGAGACGAGATGAATTCCCCAGTAGATGACTCCAATGCTGGACTGCACAGATGACAGCTTTCATTTCCAAGAAGTTGATATGAAGTTTTACAACCGATGTCTAGGACGCATCGGTCTAGAGATGGTGTAGTGGAGTTGGCGGTACAAAGGGTATGGGTGTCGGAACAGTTATCGGACAGGTCAGTTATCGTACACTCATCTCGTGTGTACGTGTTGTGCTCGTGGTGAAAAGGCAATAATATGTCAGAACAAACGGGAGATCATTTCTAATTGTTATGCAATATATAGAATTATAGGGAGCAACGAAAGTCGAAAAATTTAAATCTAACATTTTCGTTTTTATCAAAATTCGAAATTTCTCGTGTTGTGGGGGGGGGGGGGTGCGAAAGTCGATCTACCACCGTGTCTTCCCGATCTCGCTCTCAAGTATAGAAATTAAACAATGATCATATCATCTTAAACGACAGAACTCCAACTAACGAGTGTCATGCACAAAAAAAAACATTGTACTTCAACGTCAATACCGGATCAGGGTGTTGAGGGATAACATCTGAAGATATCCCTGCAGGTGGTAATGCAGAGGGCGAACTTGGAGATGACCATGGTGAGTGAGGTCTTCAGTGGATCGGTGGTCTGTTCGGTTGTGCGGATCCGTCTACTCAATATGGCGGGGGTTGGGTGGATCCACTTTTTATCGTGTTCGATTTTCGTGTTTATATGATCGTTGGGCTCAACTTTCGGATCTGTCCTACCCACCTCGTCCTACCCACCTCGGGTAGGTGGGTTGGTTAGATCCTGTATGGATGCCAGTGGCGAAAATGATTCTGACACATTCAACAAGAAGGGCATGAAAATGCAGTCTGCTGTCACAACAGCGTTCCCACCCGTTCTGAACCTCCACTCGACAATGACGCTTTCTGCTTGGTTGATTCATGGATGACGTAGTGGGGATATCCCACAGGAGAATCCCAGCGAGAGATTAGAAAAACGGCGGGACTGGACCAGAACGCGTAAAATTACAGTTTTTTGTTTCATATTCTCTCATTTTACATCGCTTTTTGCAAGATAAGTACGGCTCGAGATATTTTCTTCGAATTTTTATGGAACAGGTCAATATTTTATTCAGAACTATGTAAAACAGAAGTTGATCAACTGACCTGCTAAACTCGCATCGATGTTTGTTTTTTGTTGTATTGTTTCAGCTAGAATTATTCCCCAGGCGAAGGACTTGTAATTTCGTCTGGCAGAAATGTCACTTTCATATAAATTTACCTCATCCAATTTCGTGAACTATTCAGCAATTGTTTACATTCGAGTGCAATTATGTTTGTTCATCGGTTTGGACTAGTAGGTTCACCTTTTGGATGGCTTTCTGGAGCAGCTCTTTTTCAACTCAATTTTCAGTGGCAACAACAGTGTCTGGATTGCAGGTATACTCACAGTTTGATTTTTGTGTACACGTAATAAGGAAGTGTGTCTACAAACAATATTTATTCTATTTTCTACATACTAGAGCGACGATAATTCCAGCTTCAATGCTAGAGTGTCACTCCTGCCACTGTAAATGACAAGAATGATTTCATGTCCGATTCTGATAAGTAATAAGTAGTTGTATTATTAAAAAAAAAAAAAGCAATGGACTTTCCAAAATAAGTTGGATAATAATAAATGTTGGTTGTCTTGTGCAAAGAAACCACAGAAAAATACATAAAATTGATTGTTGACACTCATCCACTCCAAACCCTAATCACCTGCCAGTATAATTTTCATTCTGAAATATTATTCAAAGCCCCACCTTGTGGAAGGAGACAAGCATCCATTTCAACACAATAAACTCATATAATAATTCAATAAATTATTTGTTTATTGTAACACATTACATAATTTATTGAGAAGTCGAGTATAGTGGTTCATCTTCAAACCGCTATTAGAATTCTGTTATAAAATTCCATTATTGGGAAATTAACTAAATAATTTATTCACATTTAATATAAGCTATATGTTTTATTAATGCACTCTTTTTTTACAGAAGAATATCGGAATATGGACAGTGGTGACAGCCTCAATATTTTCGCTTTGGCGTAGGTATCAATCACCCCCCTCCACCTCCTTCACTTCAGTGTAACAAACTGTTCAGGATAGATTGAACTTGCCAAATCACAGTTCTTCTATATTGAGAGACCAGCAAATAAATTAAATTGGGCCAAAACAGTACTTGACAAGCTGCCCGAAACAACCTAAAATCGACATATGACGTAGAATTATTACCACTATCGTTTCTCTCGGTTTCCATGGTTGTTTTGATAACTGCTCAAGCTTTATTTCTTTCCTCTTTCCGTGAATGAATGAGTGAGTGTGGTAGATTAAAATAATGTATAATGAGAACGGGAAGCCGTTCGGCATGGGCAATTTATGTATAAATGGTATATATTAATTGTGTGCTTAATTTGAAGTCCTCTTTCGGGAGAAAGTGAGTGGCTCTGAAAAGAGCCTTTTGTTTTCTTTCAAAATCATAAGATTTCAATGATCAGACATTTTCCTCGTCCATTTCCATCTCCTCAAGCACGTCATCCACAGCTTCTGGTCCATACAGCGTACACCGAAGACTTGTCACCAGGTCAGCTTTGTTGCAGGCGTATTCATAGAACGTATTCCGGAGGCCTTCCCCAGCTGCTATTTGTAGGCGGAGGTTGTAACGGAATGATTAACGGCCCTCTCTATTTGCCTTGTCGTAACGCTGCTGTAACTCTTCTAGCCGTTTGTTGAGAAAGACGATCTGCTCACAGGCTCTCTGAAAGGATGATTCTGCTTTTTCAAGACCAGCATACAATTTGGCGTGGTTCTCCATGTCTGGAATTTTGTTCTGGACAATTGGTTGACTTTTCTGTATTGCAAAATGATTGCGATATGATTAAACACGGCCGTCACGGTTTATATAGCCTGGAATCAAAACTGACTTGTGGCAGATGAGTGACTGCTGACACGACTTTTTTCAAAACTGATGAGTCGGAAACCTCAACAGTGTGACAAGTATATGCCTAGCTTATGTTCGGACAGCATTGAGACAGTATACGCCTTAACCCCTGCACATAATGACGAGATGATTGTAATCATTAACTTGTGATCATGAGACAAAGGGCTAATCACGATCTGATTATTGTGAGGGACAGAGGAGAATCATTAAACACATAATTTACAATTCTATCAAATGGCACTTTATTAGGTTGGTTTATACTGTGGCAAATCGCCCTGACATATTATTTTGAGAAATCGTATGGATGCTATGTTCTTTGCTACAATTTCTCGCCTTTTTGCATCATTTCGCAATATATGTGCGGATACTCTATAACGACACGACCGAAACTACGAATTTTCTGTAATAAGTACAAATACGCTTTCGGTTTGTAAAAGACTACAATATGCCTGCATCCGAAGCACACGTTTTCAAGTATAATTGCGCAATTTGCCTCACCGTCTCCGAAAAGAGAACTTGCGGTAGATACATTTATATGGGCTTCCGGTCTGTGCAGTTGCGCATAAACCGCGAACTTCCGGTGGCTACAATTTATATATGACTGTACCGGTCTGTGCAGTTCCGCATAAAAAATCGAATATGATAAGTTATTACATAATTACCCAGCAAGTTATTTCATATTTATTAAATGCACGACAAATAAAACTATTGGCCCGATCTATCTCAAAAGAAAATATCACCCAATGAAGACTGTCTCAAACTTTGCGCTCCGTGACTCCATCTTCCATACACAAATCGCTCTGAAAGTTACGTAGAATTTGGAAGATTTGCGATATCTGTGTTGCATGCATGTGCATTAAGTCTATATGACGTAGAATTATTACCACTATCGGTTCTCTCGGTTTCCATGGTTGTTTTGAAAACTGCTCATGCTTTATTTCTTTCCTGTTTCCGTGAATGAATGAGTGTGGTAGATTAAAATAATGTATAACGAGAACGGGAAGCCGTTCGGCATGGGCAATTTATGTATAAATGCTATCTATTAATTGTGTGCTTAGTTTCAAGTCCTCTTTCGGGAGAAAGTGAGTGGCTCTGAAAAGAGCCGTTTGTTTTCTTTCAAAATCATAAGATTTCAATGATCAGACATTTTCCTCGTCCATTTCCATCTCCTCAAGCATGTCATCCGCAGCTTCTGGTCCATACAGCGTACACCGAAGACTTGTCACCAGGTCAGCTTTGTTGCAGGCGTATTCATAGAACGTATTTCGGAGGCCTTCCCCAGCTGCTATTTGTAGGCGGAGGTTGTAACGGAATGATTTACGGCCCTCTCTATTTGCCTTGTCGTAACGCTGCTGTAACTCTTCTAGCCGTTTGTTGAGAAAGACGATCTGCTCACAGGCTCTCTGAAAGGATGATTCTGCTTTTTCAAGACCAGCATACAATTTGGCGTGGTTCTCCATGTCAGGAATTTTGTTCTGGACAATTGGTTGACTTTTCTGTATTGCAAAATGATTGCGATATGATTAAACACGGCCGTCACGGTTTATATAGCCTGGAATCAAAACTGACTTGTGGCAGATGAGTGACTGCTGACACGACTTTTTCAAAACTGATGAGTCGGAAACCTCAACAGTGTGACAAGTATATGCCTAGCTTATGTTCGGACAGCATTGAGACAGTATACGCCTTAACCCCTGCACATAATGACGAGATGATTGTAATCATTAACTTGTGATCATGAGACAAAGGTCTAATCACGATCTGATTATTGTGAGTGACAGAGGAGAATCATTAAACAAATAACTTACAATTCTATGAAATGGCACTTTATTAGGTTGGTTTATACTGTGGCAAATCGCCCTGACATATTATTTTGAGAAATCGTATGGATGCTATGTTCTTTGCTACAATTTCGCGCTTTTTTGCATCATTTCGCACTATATGTGCGGATACTCTATAACGACACGACCGAAACTACGAATTTCTGTAATAAGCACAAATACGCTTTCGGTTTGTAAAAGACTACAATATGCCTGCATCCGAAGCACACGTTTTCAAGTATAATTGCGCAATTTGCTTCACTGTCTCCGAAAAGAGAACTTGCGCTAGATACATTTATATGGGCTTCCAGTCTGTGCAGTTGCGCATAACCCGCGAACTTGCGGTGGCTACAATTTATATATGACTCTACCGGTCTGTGCAGTTCCGCATAAAAAATCGAATATGATAAGTTATTACATAATTACCCAGCAAGTTATTTCATATTTATTAAATGCACGACAAATAAAACTATTGGCCCGATCTATCTCAAAAGAAAATATCACCCAATCAAGACTCTCTCAAACTTTGCGCTCCGTGACTCCATCTTCCATACACAAATCGCTCTGAAAGTTACGTAGAATTTGGAAGATTTGCGATATGTGTCTTGCATGCATGTGCATTAAGTCTATATGACGTAGAATTATTACCACTATCGTTTCTCTCGGTTTCCATGGTTGTTTTGATAACTGCTCAAGCTTTATTTCTTTCCTCTTTCCGTGAATGAATGAGTGAGTGTGGTAGATTAAAATAATGTATAACGAGAACGGGAAGCCGTTCGGCATGGGCAATTTATGTATAAATGCTATATATTAATTGTGTGCTTAGTTTGAAGTCCTCTTTCGGGAGAAAGTGAGTGGCTCTGAAAAGAGCCTTTTGTTTTCTTTCAAAATCATAAGATTTCAATGATCAGACATTTTCCTCGTCCATTTCCATCTCCTCAAGCATGTCATCCACAGCTTCTGGTCCATACAGCGTACATCGAAGACTTGTCACCAGATCAGCTTTGTTGCAGGCGTATTCATAGAACGTATTCTGGAGGCCTTCCCCAGCTGCTATTTGTAGGCGGAGGTTGTAACGGAATGATTTACGGCCTTCTCGATTTGCCTTGTCGTAACGCTGCTGTAACTCTTCTAGCCGTTTGTTGAGAAAGACGATCTGCTCACAGGCTCTCTGAAAGGATGATTCTGCTTTTCAAGACCAGCATACAATTTGGCGTGGTTCTCCATGTCAGGAATTTTGTTCTGGACAATTGGTTGACTTTTCTGTATTGCAAAATGATTGCGATATGATTAAACACGGCCGTCACGGTTTATATAGCCTGGAATCAAAACTGACTTTTTTTCAAAACTGATGAGTCGGAAACCTCATCAGTGTGACAAGTATATGCCTAGCTTATGTTCGGACAGCATTGAGACAGTATACGCCTTAACCCCTGCACATAATGACGAGATGATTGTAATCATTAACTTGTGATCACGAGACAAAGGGCTAATCACGATCTGATTATTGTGAGTGACAGAGGAGAATCATTAAACAAATAATTTACAATTTTATCAAATGGCACTTTATTAGGTTGGTTTATACTGTGGCAAATCGCCCTGACATATTATTTTGAGAAATCGTATGGATGCTATGTTCTTTGCTACAATTTCTCGCTTTTTTTGCATCATTTCGCACTATATGTGCGGATACTCTTTAACAACACGACCGAAACTACGAATTTTCTGTAATAAGCACAAATACGCTTTCGGTTTGTGAACGGGAAAGACTACAATATGTCTGCATCCGAAGCACACGTTTTGAAGTATAATTGCGCAATTTGCTTCACCGTCTCCGAAAAGAGAACTTGCGGTAGATACATTTATATGGGCTACCGGTCTGTGCAGTTGCGCATCAACCGCGAACTTGCGGTGGCTACAATTTATATATGACTCTACCGGTCTGTGCAGTTCCGCATAAAAAATCGAATATGATAAGTTATTACATGATTACCCAGCAAGTTATTTCATATTTATTAAATGCACGACAAATAAAACTATTGGCCCGATCTATCTCAAAAGAAAATATCACCCAATCAAGACTGTCTCAAACTTTGCGCTCCGTGACTCCATCTTCCATACACAAATCGCTCTGAATGTTACGTAGAATTTGGAAGATTTGCGATATCTGTGTTGCACGCATGTGCATTAAGTCTATATGACGTAGAATTATTACCACTGTCGGTTCTCTCGGTTTCCATGGTTGTTTTGATAACTGCTCAAGGTTTATTTCTTTCCTCTTTCCGTGAATGAATGAGTGAGTGTGGTAGATTAAAATAATGTATAACGAGAACGGGAAGCCGTTCGGCATGGGCAATTTATGTATAAATGCTATATATTAATTGTGTGCTTAGTTTGAAGTCCTCTTTCGGGAGAAAGTGATTGGCTCTGAAAAAAGCCTTTTTTTTTATTCAAAATCATAAGATTTCAATGATCAGACATTTTCCTCGTCCATTTCCATCTCCTCAAGCATGTCATCCGCAGCTTCTGGTCCATACAGCGTACACCGAAGACTTGTCACCAGGTCAGCTTTGTTGCAGGCGTATTCATAGAACGTATTCCGGAGGCCTTCCCCAGCTGCTATTTGTAGGCGGAGGTTGTAACGGAATGATTTACGGCCCTCTCTATTTGCCTTGTCGTAACGCTGCTGTAACTCTTCTAGCCGTTTGTTGAGAAAGACGATCTGCTCACAGGCTCTCTGAAAGGATGATTCTGCTTTTTCAAGACCAGCATACAATTTGGCGTGGTTCTCCATGTCAGGAATTTTGTTCTGGACAATTGGTTGACTTTTCTGTATAGCAAAATGATTGCGATATGATTAAACACGGCCGTCACGGTTTATATAGCCTGGAATCAAAACTGACTTGTGGCAGATGAGTGACTGCTGACACGACTTTTTTCAAAACTGATGAGTCGGAAACCTCAACAGTGTGACAAGTATATGCCTAGCTTATGTTCGGACAGCATTGAGACAGTATACACCTTAACCCCTGCACATAATGACGAGATGATTGTAATCATTAACTTGTGACCATGAGACAAAGGGCTAATCACGATCTGATTATTGTGAGTGACAGAGGAGAATCATGAAACAAATAATTTACAATTCTATCAAATGGCACTTTATTAGGTTGGTTTATACTGTGGCAAATCGCCCTGACATATTATTTTGAGAAATCGTATGGATGCTATGTTCTTTGCTACAATTTCGCGCTTTTTTGCATCATTTCGCACTATATGTGCGGATACTCTATAACCGACACGACCGAAACTACGATTTTTTTGTAATAAGCACAAATACGCTTTCGGTTTGTGAACGGGAAAGACTACAATATGTCTGCATCCGAAGCACACGTTTTGAAGTATAATTGCGCAATTTGCTTCACCGTCTCCGAAAAGAGAACTTGCGGTAGATACATTGATATGGGCTACCGGTCTGTGCAGTTGCGCATAAACCGCGAACTTGCGGTGGCTACAATTTATATATGACTCTACCGGTCTGTGCAGTTCCGCATAAAAAATCGAATATGATAAGTTATTACATAATTACCCAGCAAGTTATTTCATATTTATTAAATGCACGACAAATAAAACTATTGGCCCGATCTATCTCAAAAGAAAATATCACCCAATCAAGACTGTCTCAAACTTTGCGCTCCGTGACTCCATCTTCCATACACAAATCGCTCTGAAAGTTACGTAGAATTTGGAAGATTTGCGATATCTGTGTTGCACTAATGTGCATTAAGTCTATATGACGTAGAATTATTACCACTATCGGTTCTCTCGGTTTCCATGGTTGTTTTGATAACTGCTCAAGGTTTATTTCTTTCCTCTTTTCGTGAATGAATGAGTGAGTGTGGTAGATTAAAATAATGTATAACGAGAACGGGAAGCCGTTCGGCATGGGCAATTTATGTATAAATGCTATATATTAATTGTGTGCTTAGTTTGAAGTCCTCTTTCGGGAGAAAGTGAGTGGCTCTGAAAAGAGCCTTTTGTTTTCTTTCAAAATCATAAGATTTCAATGATCAGACATTTTTCTCGTCCATTTCCATCTCCTCAAGCATGTCATCCACAGCTTCTGGTCCATACAGCGTACACCGAAGACTTGTCACCAGGTCAGCTTTGTTGCAGGCGTATTCATAGAACGTATTCCGGAGGCCTTCCCCAGCTGCTATTTGTAGGCGGAGGTTGTAACGGAATGATTTACGGCCCTCTCGATTTGCCTTGTCGTAACGCTGCTGTAACTCTTCTAGCCGTTTGTTGAGAAAGACGATCTGCTCACAGGCTCTCTGAAAGGATGATTCTGCTTTTTCAAGACCAGCATACAATTTGGCGTGGTTCTCCATGTCAGGAATTTTGTTCTGGACAATTGGTTGACTTTTCTGTATTGCAAAATGATTGCGATATGATTAAACACGGCCGTCACGGTTTATATAGCCTGGAATCAAAACTGACTTGTGGCAGATGAGTGACTGCTGACACGATTTTTTTTTCAAAACTGATGAGTCGGAAACCTCAACAGTGTGACAAGTATATGCCTAGCTTATGTTCGGACAGCATTGAGACAGTATACGCCTTAACCCCTGCACATAATGACGAGATGATTGTAATCATTAACTTGTGATCATGAGACAAAGGGCTAATCACGATCTGATTATTGTGAGTGACAGAGGAGAATCATTAAACAAATAATTTACAATTCTATGAAATGGCACTTTATTAGGTTGGTTTATACTGTGGCAAATCGCCCTGACATATTATTTTGAGAAATCGTATGGATGCTATGTTCTTTGCTACAATTTCGCGCTTTTTTGCATCATTTCGCACTTTATGTGCGGATACTCTATAACGACACGACCGAAACTACGAATTTTCTGTAATAAGCACAAATACGCTTTCGGTTTGTAAAAGACTACAATATGCCTGCATCCGAAGCACACGTTTTCAAGTATAATTGCGCAATTTGCTTCACGTCTCCGAAAAGAGAACTTGCGGTAGATACATTTATATGGGCTTCCGGTCTGTGCAGTTGCGCATAAACCGCGAACTTGCGGTGGCTACAATTTATATATGACTCTGCCGGTCTGTGCAGTCCGCATAAAAAATCGAATATGATAAGTTATTACATAATTACCCAGCAAGTTATTTCATATTTATTAAATGCACGACAAATAAAACTATTGGCCCGATCTATCTCAAAAGAAAATATCACCCAATCAAGACTCTCTCAAACTTTGCGCTCCGTGACTCCATCTTCCATACACAAATCGCTCTGAAAGTTACGTAGAATTTGGAAGATTTGCGATATGTGTCTTGCATGCATGTGCTGTCTACATGACGTAGAATTATTACCACTATCGTTTCTCTCGGTTTCCATGGTTGTTTTGATAACTGCTCAAGCTTTATTTCTTTCCTCTTTCCGTGAATGAATGAGTGAGTGTGGTAGATTAAAATAATGTATAACGAGAACGGGAAGCCGTTCGGCATGGGCAAGTTATGTATAAATGCTATATATTAATTGTGTGCTTAGTTTGAAGTCCTCTTTCGGGAGAAAGTGAGTGGCTCTGAAAAGAGCCTTTTGTTTTCTTTCAAAATCATAAGATTTTAATGATCAGACATTTTCCTCGTCCATTTCCATCTCCTCAAGCATGTCATCCACAGCTTCTGGTCCATACAGCGTACATCGAAGAATTGTCACCAGATCAGCTTTGTTGCAGGCGTATTCATAGAACGTATTCTGGAGGCCTTCCCCAGCTGCTATTTGTAGGCGGAGGTTGTAACGGAATGATTTACGGCCTTCTCGATTTGCCTTGTCGTAACGCTGCTGTAACTCTTCTAGCCGTTTGGTGAGAAAGACGATCTGCTCACAGGCTCTCTGAAAGGATGATTCTGCTTTTCAAGACCAGCATACAATTTGGCGTGGTTCTCCATGTCAGGAATTTTGTTCTGGACAATTGGTTGACTTTTCTGTATTGCAAAATGATTGCGATATGATTAAACACGGCCGTCACGGTTTATATAGCCTGGAATCAAAACTGACTTTTTTTCAAAACTGATGAGTCGGAAACCTCATCAGTGTGACAAGTATATGCCTAGCTTATGTTCGGACAGCATTGAGACAGTATACGCCTTAACCCCTGCACATAATGACGAGATGATTGTAATCATTAACTTGTGATCATGAGACAAAGGGCTAATCACGATCTGATTATTATGAGTGACAGAGAAGAATCATTAAACAAATAATTTACAATTTTATCAAATGGCACTTTATTAGGTTGGTTTATACTGTGGCAAATCGCCCTGACATATTATTTTGAGAAATCGTATGGATGCTATGTTCTTTGCTACAATTTCTCGCTTTTTTGCATCATTTCACACTATATGTGCGGATACTCTATAACGACACGACCGAAACTACGAATTTTCTGTAATAAGCACAAATACGCTTTCGGTATGTAAAAGACTACAATATGCCTGCATCCGAAGCACACGTTTTCAAGTATAATTGCGCAATTTGCTTCACCGTCTCCGAAAAGAGAACTTGCGGTAGATACATTTATATGGGCTTCCGGTCTGTGCAGTTGCGTGTAAACCGCGAACTTACGGTGGCTACAATTTATATATGACTCTACCGGTCTGTGCAGTTCCGCATAAAAAATCGAATATGATAAGTTATTACATAATTACCCAACAAGTTATTTCATATTCATTAAATGCACGACAAATAAAACTATTGGCCCGATCTATCTCAAAAGAAAATATCACCCAATCAAGACTGTCTCAAACTTTGCGCTCCGTGACTCCATCTTCTATACACAAATCGCTCTGAAAGTTACGTAAAATTTGGAAGATTTGCGATATCTGTCTTGCATGTGCATTAAGTCTATATGACGTAGAATTATTACCACTATCGTTTATCTCGGTTTCCATGGTTGTTTTGATAACTGCTCAAGCTTTATTTCTTTTCTCTTTCCGTGAATGAATGAGTGAATGTGGTAGATTAAAATAATGTATAACGAGAACGGGAAGCCGTTCGGCATGGGCAATTTATGTATAAATGCTATATATTAATTGTGTGCTTAGTTTGAAGTCCTCTTCCGGGAGAAAGTGAGTGGCTCTGAAAAGAGCCTTTTGTTTTCTTTCAAAATCATAAGATTTCAATGATCAGACAATTTCCTCGTCCATTTCCATCTCCTCAAGCATGTCATCCACAGCTTCTGGTCCATACAGCGTACACCAAAGACTTGTCACCAGGTCAGCTTTGTTGCAGGCGTATTCATAGAACGTATTCCGGAGGTCTTCCCCAGCTGCTATATGTAGGCGGAGGTTGTAACGGAATGATTCATGGCCCTCTCTATTTGCCTTGTCGTAACGCTGCTGTAACTCTTCTAGCCGTTTGTTGAGAAAGACGATCTGCTCACAGGCTCTCTGAAAGGATGATTCCGCTTTTTCAAGACCAGCATACAATTTGGCGTGGTTCTCCATGTCGGGAATTTTGTTCTGGACAATTGGTTGACTTTTCTGTATTGCAAAATGATTGCGATATGATTAAACACGGCCGTCACGGTTTATATAGCCTGGAATCAAAACTGACTTGTGGCAGATGGGTGACTGCTGACACGACTTTTTTCAAAACTGATGAGTCGAAAACCTCAACAGTGTGACAAGTATATGCCTAGCTTATGTTCGGACAGCATTGAGACAGTATACACCTTAACCCCTGCACATAATGACGAGATGATTGTAATCATTAACTTGTGACCATGAGACAAAGGGCTAATCACGATCTGATTATTGTGAGTGACAGAGGAGAATCATGAAACAAATAATTTACAATTCTATCAAATGGCACTTTATTAGGTTGGTTTATACTGTGGCAAATCGCCCTGACATATTATTTTGAGAAATCATATGGATGCTATGTTCTTTGCTACAATTTCCCGCTTTTTTGCATCATTTCGCACTATATGTGCGGATACTCTATAACCGACACGACCGAAACTACGATTTTTTTGTAATAAGCACAAATACGCTTTCGGTTTGTGAACGGGAAAGACTACAATATGTCTGCATCCGAAGCACACGTTTTGAAGTATAATTGCGCAATTTGCTTCACCGTCTCCGAAAAGAGAACTTGCGGTAGATACATTTATATGGGCTACCGGTCTGTGCAGTTGCGCATAAACCGCGAACTTGCGGTGGCTACAATTTATATATGACTCTACCGGTCTGTGCAGTTCCGCATAAAAAATCGAATATGATAAGTTATTACATAATTACCCAGCAAGTTATTTCATATTTATTAAATGCACGACAAATAAAACTATTGGCCCGATCTATCTCAAAAGAAAATATCACCCAATCAAGACTGTCTCAAACTTTGCGCTCCGTGACTCCATCTTCCATACACAAATCGCTCTGAAAGTTACGTAGAATTTGGAAGATTTGCGATATCTGTGTTGCATGCATGTGCATTAAGTCTATATGACGTAGAATTATTACCACTATCGTTTCTCTCGGTTTCCATGGTTGTTTTGATAACTGCTCAAGCTTTATTTCTTTCCTCTTTCCGTGAATGAATGAGTGAGTGTGGTAGATTAAAATAATGTATAACGAGAACAGGAAGCCGTTCGGCATGGGCAATTTATGTATAAATGCTATATATTAATTGTGTGCTTAGTTTGAAGTCCTCTTTCGGGAGAAAGTGAGTGGATCTGAAAAGAGCCTTTTGTTTTCTTTCAAAATCATAAGATTTCAATGATCAGACATTTTCCTCGTCCATTTCCATCTCCTCAAGCATGTCATCCACAGCTTCTGGTCCATAGAGCGTACACCGAAGACTTGTCACCAGGTCAGCTTTGTTGCAGGCGTATTCATAGAACGTATTCTGGAGGTCTTCCCCAGCTGCTATATGTAGGCGGAGGTTGTAACGGAATGATTCACGGCCCTCTCTATTTGCCTTGTCGTAACGCTGCTGTAACTCTTCTAGCCGTTTGTTGAGAAAGACGATCTGCTCACAGGCTCTCTGAAAGGATGATTCTGCTTTTCAAGACCGGCATACAATTTGGCGTGGTTCTCCATGTCATGAATTTTGTTCTGGACAATTGGTTGACTTTTCTGTGTTGCAAAATGATTGCGATATGATTAAACACGGCCGTCACGGTTTATAAAGCCTGGAATCAAAACTGACTTGTGGCAGATGAGTGACTGCTGACACGACTTTTTTCAAAACTGATGAGTCGGAAACCCCAACAGTGTGACAAGTATATGCCTAGCTTATGTTCGGACAGCATTGAGACAGTATACGCCTTAACCCCTGCACATAATGACGAGATGATTGTAATCATTAACTTGTGATCATGAGACAAAGGGCTAATCACGATCTGATTATTGTGAGTGACAGAGTAGAATCATTAAACAAATAATTTACAATTCTATCAAATGGCACTTTATTAGATTTGTTTCCCTATACTGTGGCAAATTCCGCCCTTTTAGTGACATACATATTCCTTAGAAAATCGCGTATGGATGCTATGTTCTTTGCTACAATTTCCGCTTTTTTGCATCATTTCGCACTATATGTGCGGATACTCTATAACGACACGACCGAAACTACGAATTTTCTGTAATAAGCACAAATACGCTTTCGGTTTGTAAAAGACTACAGTATGCCTGCATCCGAAGCACACGTTTTCAAGTATAATTGCGCAATTTGCTTCACCGTCTCCGAAAAGAGAACTTGCGGTAGATACATTTATATGTGCTTCCGGTCTGTGCAGTTGCGCATAAACCGCGAACTTGCGGTGGCTACAATTTATATATGACTCTACCGGTCTGTGCAGTTCCGCATAAAAAATAGAATATGATAAGTTATTACATAATTACCCAGCAAGTTATTTCATATTTATTAAATGCACGACAAATAAAACTATTGGCCCGATCTATCTCAAAAGAAAATATCACCAATCAAGACTGTCTCAAACTTTGCGCTCCGTGACTCCATCTTCCATACACAAATCGCTCTGAAAGTTACGTAGAATTTGGAAGATTTGCGATATCTGTGTTGCATGCATGTGCATTAAGTCTATTCTCTCGGTTTCCATGGTTGTTTTGATAACTGCTCAAGCTTTATTTCTTTCCTCTTTCCGTGAATGAATGAGTGAGTGTGGTAGATTAAAATAATGTATAACGAGAACGGGAAGCCGTTCGGCATGGGCAATTTATGTATAAATGCTATATATTAATTGTGTGCTTAGTTTGAAGTCCTCTTTCGGGAGAAAGTGAGTGGCTCTGAAAAGAGCCTTTTGTTTTCTTTCAAAATCATAAGATTTCAATGATCAGACATTTTCCTCGTCCATTTCCATCTCCTCAAGCATGTCATCCACAGCTTCTGGTCCATACAGCGTACACCGAAGACTTGTCACCAGGTCAGCTTTGTTGCAGGCGTATTCATAGAACGTATTCCGGAGGTCTTCCCCAGCTGCTATTTGTAGGCGGAGGTTGTAACGGAATGATTTACGGCCCTCTCTATTTGCCTTGTCGTAACGCTGCTGTAACTCTTCTAGCCGTTTGTTGAGAAAGACGATCTGCTCACAGGCTCTCTGAAAGGATGATTCTGCATTTTCAAGACCAGCATACAATTTGGCGTAGTTCTCCATGTCAGGAATTTTGTTCTGGACAATTGGTTGACTTTTCTGTATTGCAAAATGATTGCGATATGATTAAACACGGCCGTCACGGTTTATATAGCCTGGAATCAAAACTGACTTGTGGCAGATGAGTGACTGCTGATACGACTTTTTTCAAAACTGATGATATGACTCTACCGGTCTGTGCAGTTCCGCATAAAAAATCGAATATGATAAGTTATTACATAATTACCCAGCAAGTTATTTCATATTTATTAAATGCATGACAAATAAAACTATTGGCCCGATCTATCTCAAAAGAAAATATCACCCAATCAAGACTGTCTCAAACTTTGCGCTCCGTGACTCCATCTTCCATACACAAATCGGTCTGAAAGTTACGTAGACTTTGGAAGATTTGCGATATCTGTGTTGCATGCATGTGCATTAAGTCTATATGACGTAGAATTATTACCACTATCGTTTCTCTCGGTTTCCATGGTTGTTTTGATAACTGCTCAAGCTTTATTTCTTTCCTCTTTCCGTGAATGAATGAGTGAGTGTGGTAGATTAAAATAATGTATAACAAGAACGGGAAGCCGTTCGGCATGGGCAATTTATGTATAAATGCTATATATTAATTGTGTGCTTCGTTTGAAGTCCTCTTTCGGGAGAAAGTGAGTGGCTCTGAAAAGAGCCTTTTTGTTTTCTTTCAAAATCATAAGATTTCAATGATCAGACATTTTTCTCGTCCATTTCCATCTCCTCATCAAGCATGTCATCCACATCTTCTGGTCCATACAGCGTACACCGAAGACTTGTCACCAGGTCCGCTTTGTTGCAGGCGTATTCATAGAACGTATTCCGGAGGTCTTCCCCAGCTGCTATTTGTAGGCGGAGGTTGTAACGGAATGATTTACGGCCCTCTCTATTTGCCTTGTCGTAACGCTGCTGTAACTCTTCTAGCCGTTTGTTGAGAAAAGACGATCTGCTCACAGGCTCTCTGAAAGGATGATTCTGCTTTTTCAAGACCAGCATACAATTTGGCGTGGTTTTTTCTCTCCTGAACTTTGATCAGGGTATTTCATATATAAAACAAATGTACTTTCACTTGACTTTTCCTCAGATTTTCACTTGTAACACTTTGATCACATGATTTCTGTAAGCTATGCATTTGTTACACGCACGCCTCTCCACACCATATAGCCTGAATCAAAACTGACTTGTGGCAGATGAGTGACTGCTGATACGACGCCTTTTTTCAAACTGATGAGTCGGAAACCTCAACAGTGTGACAAGTATATGTCTAGCTTATGTTCGGACAGCATTGAGACAGTATACGCCTTAACCCCTGCACATAATGACGAGATGATTGTAATCATTAACTTGTGATCATGAGACAAAGGGCTAATCACGATCTGATTATTATGAGTGACAGAGGAGAATCATTAAACAAATAATTTACAATCTGATGGCACCTTCTGATTTGACAACTCTCTGGAAGGCTTTAAGACAATCAACACCGCAGTATGCAAAAGCAACGCCCTTGACATATTATTTTGAGAAATCGTATGGATGCTATGTTCTTTGCTACAATTTCCCGCTTTTTTGCATCATTTCGCACTATATGTGCGGATACTTTATAACGACACGACCGAAACTACGAATTTTCTGTAATAAGCACAAATACGCTTTCGGTTTGTAAAAGACTACAATATGCCTGCATCTGAAGCACACGTTTTCAAGTATAATTGCGCAATTTGCTTCACCGTCTCCGAAAAGAGAACTTGCGGTAGATAAATTTATATGGGCTTCCGGTCTGTGTAGTTGCGCATAAACCGCGAACTTCCGGTGGCTACAATTTATATATGACTCTACCGGTCTGTGCAGTTCCGCATAAAAAATCGAATATGATAAGTTATTACATAATTACCCAGCAAATTATTTCATATTTATTAAATGCACGACAAATAAAACTATTGGCCCGATCTATCTCAAAAGAAAATATCACCCAATCAAGACTGTCTCAAACTTTGCGCTCCGTGACTCCATCTTCCATACACAAATCCCTCTGAAAGTTACGTAGAATTTGGTAGATTTGCTATATCTGTCTTGCATGCATGTGCATTAAGTCTATATGACGTAGAATTATTACCACTATCGTTTCTCTCGGTTTCCATGGTTGTTTTGATAACTGCTCGCTTTATTTTCCTCTTTCCGTGAATGAATGAGTGTGAGTGTGGTAGATTAAAAATAATGTATAACGAGAACGGGAAGCCGTTCGGCATGGGCAATTTATGTATAAATGCTATATATTAATTGTGTGCTTAGTTTGAAGTCCTCTTTCGGGAGAAAGTGAGTGGCTCTGAAAAGAGCCTTTTGTTTTCTTTCAAAATCATAAGATTTCAATGATCAGACATTTTCCTCGTCCATTTCCATCTCCTCAAGTATGTCATCCACAGCTTCTGGTCCATACAGCGTACACCGAAGACTTGTCACCAGGTCAGCTTTGTTGCAGGCGTATTCATAGAACGTATTCTGGAGGCCTTCCCCAGCTGCTATTTGTAGGCGGAGGTTGTAACGGAATGATTTACGGCCCTCTCTATTTGCCTTGTCGTAACGCTGCTGTAACTCTTCTAGCCGTTTGTTGAGAAAGATGATCTGCTCACAGGCTCTCTGAAAGGATGATTCTGCTTTTTCAAGACCAGCATACACTTTGGCGTGGTTCTCCATGTCAGGAATTTTGTTCTGGACAATTGGTTGACTTTTCTGTATTGCAAAATGATTGCGATATGATTAAACACGGCCGTCACGGTTTATATAGCCTGGAATCAACTGACTTGTGGCAGATGAGTGACTGCTGACACGACTTTTTTCAAATCTGATGAGTCGGAAACCTCAACAGTGTGACAAGTATATGCCTAGCTTATGTTCGGACAGCATTGAGACAGTATACGCCTTAACCCCTGCACATAATGACGAGATGATTGTAATCATTAACTTGTGATCATGAGACAAAGGGCTAATCACGATCTGATTATTGTGAGTGACGGAGGAGAATCATTAAACAAATAATTTACAATTCTATCAAATGGCACCTTATTAGATTGGTTTATACTGTGGCAAATCGCCCTGACATATTATTTTGAGAAATCGTATGGATGCTATGTTCTTTGCTACAATTTCGCGCTTTTTTGCATCATTTCGCACCATATGTGCGGATACTCTATAACGACACGACCGAAACTACGAATTTTCTGTAATAAGCACAAATACGCTTTCGGTTTGTAAAAGACTACAGTATGCCTGCATCCGAAGCACACGTTTTCAAGTATAATTGCGCAATTTGCCTCACCGTCTCCGAAAAGAGAACTTGCGGTAGATACATTTATATGGGCTTCCGGTCCGTGCAGTTGCGCATAAACCGCGAACTTGCGGTGGCTACAATTTATATATGACTCTACCGGTCTGTGCAGTTCCGCATAAAAAATAGAATATGATAAGTTATTACATAATTACCCAGCAAGTTATTTCATATTTATTAAATGCACGACAAATAAAACTATTGGCCCGATCTATCTCAAAAGAAAATATCACCCATTCAAGACTGTCTCAAACTTTGCGCTCCGTGACTCCATCTTCCATACACAAATCGCTCTGAAAGTTACGTAGAATTTGAAAGATTTATGATATCTGTGTTGCATGCATGTGCATTAAGTCTATATGACGTAGAATTATTACCACTATCGTTTCTCTCGGTTTCCATGGTTGTTTTGATAACTGCTCAAGCTTTATTTCTTTCCTCTTTCCGTGAATGAATGAGT